>JBBGZY010003909.1:0-33513 GCA_037952925.1 Lithobates clamitans | reverse complement strand
AGTGATGAGACCAGAATTGAGCTTTTTGGCCACAACCATAAACATTTACATTTGGAGAGGAGACAACACGGTCTATGATGAAAGGTCCACCATCCCTACTGTGAAACACGGCGGTGGATCGCTGATGTTTTGGGGGATGTGTGAGCTACAAAGGCACAGGAAATTTGGTCACAATTGACAGGAAGATGAATGCAGAATGTTATCAGAAAATACTGGAGGAACATTTCATTCATCAGCCAGGAAGCTGCGCATGGATGGACTTGGACATTCCAACATGACAATGATCCAAAACACAAGGCCAAGTCCACCTGTCATTGGCTACAGCAGAATAAAGTGAAGCTTCTGGAGTGGTCATCTCAGTCTCCTGATCTCAATATCATGGACCCCTCTGGGGAGATCTCAGAAGTGCCGTTCATGGAAGACAGTCCAGGAATTTCCAGGAACTGGGAGGACTTTGTGCCAAGAGGAACCATCTGAGAAGATAAAGAGCCTCATCCACAAATACCACAAAACCCACTTCAAGGGGCAATACACGGTATTAAGAACTGGGGTATGTAAACTTTTGATCAGGGTCATTTTGGGTAGTTTCTGTTGCCATTACGATATAAAAAGAGTAAACACAGCTGATTGATAATAAATGGCTTCAGCCAAACACTGACCATAAGTGATAGAAAAGATTTTGTGTTATCATTTTATATTCTCCGAAATATGGCCACGAAATCAAAAATTCTGCCAGGGTGTGTAAACTTATAAGGGGGGACACATATTGGGGGGGCCCAGACACATATTGGGGGAGGGGGGCAGACACATTGGGGGGCACTTCAGATTTCTTTTGGGGTACTTTGGCAAAATGCCTAGAATCATGTATAGAAGTCAGCAGCTTCTCATTACACATTGTATACCCATCCCCCCAATATGTGTATACCCCACCCCCCCTATATACACATTATCCTGTTTAAATATATATACACATATGGGGTGTACATGGAGGGGAGGGGTGTTCATATATAGATATATACCACCCCCATCAAATCATTCTCTGCAGCTATTACCTTTTGTACCCCCTCCCCCTCCCTTTAGAATGTAAGCTCTACGAGCAGGGCCCTCCTGTACCTTCTGTATTGTACTTGTGTTGTCCCCCTTATACATTGTAAAGCGCTGAGTAAACTGTTGGCGCTATATAAATCTCGTATATAATATATATATTAGAGGTCGACCGATATGGGTTTTTCTCTGGCCGATATATCGCTCCACCTCTAATATATATAGGGGGTGCATATTGGGGGAGGGGTGTGTATATATATGGGGGGAGTGTGTGTGTGTTATATATATATATATATATATATATAGGGTGTATATTGGGGGGAGGGGTATATATATAGGGGGTGTGTATATATATGGGGGGGTGGTGTATATATATGGGGGGAGCGGGTGTGTGTGTGTGTATATATATATATGGGGTGTAATATGGGGAGGGGTGTATATATATATATATATATATATGGGGGGTGAGCGGGTGTGTGTGTATATATATATATCTATATAGGGTTGTATATTGGGGGGAGCGGGTATATATATAGGGGGTGCATATTGGGGGAGGGGTGTGAATAAATATTGGGGAGGGGTGTATATATATATATATATATATGGGGGGGAGCGTGTGTGTGTGTATGTATATATATCTATATAGGGTGTATATTGGGGGGAGGGGGTATATATATAGGGTGTATATTGGGGGGGAGCGGGTATATATATATATAGGGGGTGTATATTGGGGGGGGGGGTATATATATATATATATAGGGGGTGTATATTGGGGGAGGGGGTATATATATAGGGGGGTGTATATTTGGGAGGAATGTATATAAATATGGGGGGATGGTGTATATATAAAAGCGGGATGTACACACACACATAGCGGACGTAATCCCCTCCCCCCGGTCCCGGTTACCCGCTCTCTGTCCGCCGCTCTCCGCTCCGTCTAGCCATGGAAATCCGGACATGCGCAGTCCCCGCCCCCGCCGTCATCTTTATTCGGGGTGGCGGGAGGAGCGCGGCACTTCCGCCGGGCAGCCATACTTACTGAGGGCGGTCTTTCTGTACAAGCGCAGTGTGGCGGCCATCTTTGATAAGGGCAGGCGAGGGCTGAGCCACCTGAAGCATCCGCCATCTGGTGTCCGGATCTCCCCACACTACCTTTGGTCAGCCATCTTTAATAAGGGCAATCTTTCCAGTGAGTTCTGACAAGGGATTTCTGAGCCTGCGCAGTGGCTGCAGCTCGTACTCCGCTCTCCACAATATGGAGAACAAAAAGAAGGTAAAAAATCAGCAAAGAACTTCCCATAATGAAGAGAAGAAGCTCCATACCCCCAGTGTCTGTCTACCCCCACTCTCTACATATTGCAGGCCCTGGGGCGCCCCTCCCCCCATACAACATGTATACAGACATAGATACACTCTATTCCCAAAAGTTATATATATATATACACCTCCCCCCACCTCCTCTATATACACTCTCTCTCTATATATATATATACACTATACACCTCCCCCACCTCCTCTATATACACTATATCCCCAAAAGTATTGGTCCCCCCTTTACACACACATGACCCTTAATGACATCCCAGTCTTAGTCCGGAGGGTTCAATATTGAGTTGGCTCCGCCCTTTGCACCTATAACAGCTTCACCTCTTCTGGAAGGCCGTCCACAAGGTTTAGGAGGGTGTCTATGGGAATGTTTGACCATTCTTCCAGAATAGCATTTGTGAGGTCAGGCACTGATGTTGGATGAGAAGGCCTGGCTCGCAGTCTCCACTCTAATTCATCCCAAAGGTGTTCTATTGGGTTGAGGTCAGAACTCTGTGCAGGCCAGTAAAGTTTTTTTCACCCCAAACTCGCTCCTCCATGTCTTTATGGACCTTGCTTTGTGCTCTGGTGGGCAGTCATGTTGGAACAGGAAGGGGCCGTCCCCAAACTCCTCCCACAAAGTTGGGAACATGAAATTGTCCAAAATGTCTTGGTATGCTGACGCCTTAAGAGTTCCCTTCACTGGAACTAAGGGGCCAACCCAACCCCTGAAAAAACACCCCCCACCATGATCCCCCCACATCATAATCCCCCCCCCACACCATAATCCCCACACCAAACCCAACCCCCCCCCCATCATCATAATCCCCCCCCACATCATAATCCCCCCCCTCCCCCCACACCATAACCCCCCCCCTCCCCCCACACACCATAATCCCCCCTCCACCAAATGATTTGGACCAGTCTACAAAGCGATGTCCATCGATCTGCCCTGATACCAGCTCTTCTGCTGGAAGTTCACCGGGTTGTTTCTCCTCAGCAGACAAGTCTACTAAATCCCCGGTCTCCGGATTTTCTGAAAACCCATGGCATGGGATGGCGACACTTGGGCCCAGTGCCAGCCCTTCTGCCAGTGACTCCTGATCCATATCATCCATGGGTGCCGGGGCGCATTGTGGAGCTTCCTCAGTCTTTCCTCAGCTTCTTCCAACTCCCATTCTTGCTGTATAAAAAAATCTAAATCTATTTACAATCCGAGATATCCACTTCCCTAAGATCCTGGATGTCCTACCTCCACCAAAGTCCGGATCTTCCTGGATTCTCTCAAATAATAGTCTTGGACCATCAAAGTCATAGCCCCCCAATGGGGGGATATCCACTTCCCTAAGATCCTGGAAGTCCTACCTCCACCAAAGTCCAGATCTTCCTGGATTCTCTCAAATAATAGTCCTGGACCATCAAAGTCATAGCCCCCCAATGGGGGATATCCACTTCCCTAAGATCCTGGAAGTCCTACCTCCACCAAAGTCCGGATCTTCCTGGATTCTCTCAAATAATAGTCTTGGACCATCAAAGTCATAGCCCCCCAATGGGGGGATATCCACTTCCCTAAGATCCTGGAAGTCCTACCTCCACCAAAGTCCAGATCTTCCTGGATTCTCTCAAATAATAGTCCTGGACCATCAAAGTCATAGCCCCCCAATTGGGGATATCCACTTCCCTAAGATCCTGGATGTCCTACCTCCACTAAAGTCCGGATCTTCCTGGATTCTCTCAAATAATAGTCTTGGACCGTCAAAGTCATAGCCCCCCAATGGGGGATATCCACTTCCCTAAGATCCTGAAAGTCCTACCTCCACCAAAGTCCAGATCTTCCTGGATTCTCTCAAATAATAGTCCTGGACCATCAAAGTCATAGCCCCCCAATGGGGGATATCCACTTCCCTAAGATCCTGGATGTCCTACCTCCACCAAAGTCCGGATCTTCCTGGATTCTCTCAAATAATAGTCTTGGACCATCAAAGTCATAGCCCCCCAATGGGGGATATCCACTTCCCTAAGATCCTGGATGTCCTACCTCCACCAAAGTCCGGATCTTCCTGGATTCTCTCAAATAATAGTCTTGGACCATCAAAGTCATAGCCCCCCAATGGGGGATATCCACTTCCCTAAGATCCTGGAAGTCCTACCTCCACCAAAGTCCAGATCTTCCTGGATTCTCTCAAATAATAGTCCTGGACCATCAAAGTCATAGCCCCCCAATGGGGGATATCCACTTCCCTAAGATCCTGGATGTCCTACCTCCACCAAAGTCCGGATCTTCCTGGATTCTCTCAAATAATAGTCCTGGACCATCAAAGTCATAGCCCCCCAATGGGGGATATCCACTTCCCTAAGATCCTGGATGTCCTACCTCCACCAAAGTCCGGATCTTCCTGGATTCTCTCAAATAATAGTCCTGGACCATCAAAGTCATCGCCCCCCAATGGGGGATATCCACTTCCCTAAGATCCTGGAAGTCCTACCTCCACCAAAGTCCAGATCTTCCTGGATTCTCTTAAATAATAGTCCTGGACCATCAAAGTCATAGCCCCCAATGGGGGATATCCACTTCCCTAAGATCCTGGAAGTCCTACCTCCACCAAAGTCCAGATCTTCCTGGATTCTCTCAAATAATAGTCCTGGACCATCAAAGTCATAGCCCCCCAATGGGGGATATCCACTTCCCTAAGATCCTGGATGTCCTACCTCCACCAAAGTCCGGATCTTCCTGGATTCTCTCAAATAATAGTCTTGGACCATCAAAGTCATAGCCCCCCAATGGGGGATATCCACTTCCCTAAGATCCTGGAAGTCCTACCTCCACCAAAGTCCAGATCTTCCTGGATTCTCTCAAATAATAGTCCTGGACCATCAAAGTCATAGCCCCCCAATGGGGGATATCCACTTCCCTAAGATCCTGGATGTCCTACCTCCACCAAAGTCCGGATCTTCCTGGATTCTCTCAAATAATAGTCTTGGACCGTCAAAGTCATAGCCCCCCAATGGGGGATATCCACTTCCCTAAGATCCTGGATGTCCTACCTCCACCAAAGTCCGGATCTTCCTGGATTCTCTCAAATAATAGTCCTGGACCATCAAAGTCATAGCCCCCCAATGGGGGATATCCACTTCCCTAAGATCCTGGATGTCCTACCTCCACCAAAGTCCAGATCTTCCTGGATTCTCTCAAATAATAGTCCTTGACCATCAAAGTCATAGCCCCCCAATGGGGGATATCCACTTCCCTAAGATCCTGGATGTCCTACTTCCACCAAAGTCCGGATCTTCCTGGATTCTCTCAAATAATAGTCCTGGACCATCAAAGTCATAGTCCCCCAATGGGGGATATCCACTTCCCTAAGATCCTGGAAGTTTTACCTCCATCAAAGTCCGGATCTTCCTGGATTCTCTCAAATAATAGTCCTGGACCATCAAAGTCATCGCCCCCCAATGGGGGATATCCACTTCCCTAAGATCCTGGAAGTCCTACCTCCACCAAAGTCCAGATCTTCCTGGATTATCTCAAATAATAGTCCTGGACCATCAAAGTCATAGCCCCCCAATTGGGGATATCCACTTTCCTAAGATCCTGGATGTCCTACCTCCACCAAGTCCGGATCTTCCTGGATTCTCTCAAATAATAGTCTTGGACCGTCAAAGTCATAGCCCCCCAATGGGGGATATCCACTTCCCTAAGATCCTGGATGTCCTACCTCCACCAAAGTCCGGATCTTCCTGGATTCTCTCAAATAATAGTCTTGGACCGTCAAAGTCATAGCCCCCCAATGGGGGATATCCACTTCCCTAAGATCCTGGAAGTCCTACCTCCACCAAAGTCCAGATCTTCCTGGATTCTCTCAAATAATAGTCCTGGACCATCAAAGTCATAGCCCCCCAATGGGGGATATCCACTTCCCTAAGATCCTGGATGTCCTACCTCCACCAAAGTCCAGATCTTCCTGGATTCTCTCAAATAATAGTCTTGGACCGTCAAAGTCATAGCCCCCCAATGGGGGATATCCACTTCCCTAAGATCCTGGATGTCCTACCTCCACCAAAGTCCGGATCTTCCTGGATTCTCTCAAATAATAGTCTTGGACCGTCAAAGTCATAGCCCCCCAATGGGGGATATCCACTTCCCTAAGATCCTGGATGTCCTACCTCCACCAAAGTCCGGATCTTCCTGGATTCTCTCAAATAATAGTCCTGGACCATCAAAGTCATAGCCCCCCAATGGGGGATATCCACTTCCCTAAGATCCTGGATGTCCTACCTCCACCAAAGTCCGGATCTTCCTGGATTCTCTCAAATAATAGTCCTGGACCATCAAAGTCATAGCCCCCCAATGGGGGATATCCACTTCCCTAAGATCCTGGATGTCCTACCTCCACCAAAGTCCGGATCTTCCTGGATTCTCTCAAAAAATAGTCTTGGACCATCAAAGTCATAGCCCCCCAATGGGGAATATCCACTTCCCTAAGATCCTGGAAGTCCTACCTCCACCAAAGTCCAGATCTTCCTGGATTCTCTTAAATAATAGTCCTGGACCATCAAAGTCATAGCCCCCCAATGGGGGATATCCACTTCCCTAAGATCCTGGATGTCCTACCTCCACCAAAGTCCGGATCTTCCTGGATTCTCTCAAATAATAGTCCTGGACCATCAAAGTCATAGCCCCCCAATGGGGGATATCCACTTCCCTAAGATCCTGGATGTCCTACCTCCACCAAAGTCCGGATCTTCCTGGATTCTCTCAAATAATAGTCCTGGACCGTCAAAGTCATAGCCCCCCAATGGGGGATATCCACTTCCCTAAGATCCTGGATGTCCTACCTCCACCAAAGTCCGGATCTTCCTGGATTCTCTCAAATAATAGTCCTGGACCATCAAAGTCATAGCCCCCCAATGGGGGATATCCACTTCCCTAAGATCCTGGATGTCCTACCTCCACCAAAGTCCGGATCTTCCTGGATTCTCTCAAATAATAGTCCTGGACCATCAAAGTCATAGCCCCTCAATGGGGGTTATCCACTTCCCTAAGATCCTGGATGTCCTACCTCCACCAAAGTCCGGATCTTCCTGGATTCTCTCAAATAATAGTCCTGGACCATCAAAGTCATCGCCCCCCAATGGGGGATATCCACTTCCCTAAGATCCTGGAAGTCCTACCTCCACCAAAGTCCAGATCTTCCTGGATTCTCTTAAATAATAGTCCTGGACCATCAAAATCATAGCCCCCCAATGGGGGATATCCACTTCCCTAAGATCCTGGATGTCCTACCTCCACCAAAGTCCGGATCTTCCTGGATTCTCTCAAAAAATAGTCTTGGACCATCAAAGTCATAGCCCCCCAATGGGGAATATCCACTTCCCTAAGATCCTGGAAGTCCTACCTCCACCAAAGTCCAGATCTTCCTGGATTCTCTCAAATAATAGTCTTGGACCGTCAAAGTCATAGCCCCCCAATGGGGGATATCCACTTCCCTAAGATCCTGGAAGTCCTACCTCCACCAAAGTCCAGATCTTCCTGGATTCTCTCAAATAATAGTCCTTGACCATCAAAGTCATAGCCCCCCAATGGGGGATATCCACTTCCCTAAGATCCTGGATGTCCTACCTCCACCAAAGTCCGGATCTTCCTGGATTCTCTCAAATAATAGTCTTGGACCATCAAAGTCATAGCCCCCCAATGGGGGATATCCACTTCCCTAAGATCCTGGATGTCCTACCTCCACCAAAGTCCGGATCTTCCTGGATTCTCTCAAATAATAGTCCTGGACCATCAAAGTCATCGCCCCCCAATGGGGGATATCCACTTCCCTAAGATCCTGGAAGTCCTACCTCCACCAAAGTCCAGATCTTCCTGGATTCTCTCAAATAATAGTCCTGGACCATCAAAGTCATAGCCCCCCAATTGGGGATATCCACTTCCCTAAGATCCTGGATGTCCTACCTCCACCAAAGTCCGGATCTTCCTGGATTCTCTCAAATAATAGTCTTGGACCGTCAAAGTCATAGCCCCCCAATGGGGGATATCCACTTCCCTAAGATCCTGGATGTCCTACCTCCACCAAAGTCCAGATCTTCCTGGATTCTCTCAAATAATAGTCCTGGACCATCAAAGTCATAGCCCCCCAATGGGGGATATCCACTTCCCTAAGATCCTGGATGTCCTACCTCCACCAAAGTCCGGATCTTCCTGGATTCTCTCAAATAATAGTCTTGGACCATCAAAGTCATAGCCCCCCAATGGGGGATATCCACTTCCCTAAGATCCTGGAAGTCCTACCTCCACCAAAGTCCAGATCTTCCTGGATTCTCTCAAATAATAGTCCTGGACCATCAAAGTCATAGCCCCCCAATGGGGGATATCCACTTCCCTAAGATCCTGGATGTCCTACCTCCACCAAAGTCCGGATCTTCCTGGATTCTCTCAAATAATAGTCCTGGACCATCAAAGTCATAGCCCCCCAATGGGGGTTATCCACTTCCCTAAGATCCTGGATGTCCTACCTCCACCAAAGTCCGGATCTTCCTGGATTCTCTCAAATAATAGTCCTGGACCATCAAAGTCATCGCCCCCCAATGGGGGATATCCACTTCCCTAAGATCCTGGAAGTCCTACCTCCACCAAAGTCCAGATCTTCCTGGATTCTCTTAAATAATAGTCCTGGACCATCAAAGTCATAGCCCCCCAATGGGGGATATCCACTTCCCTAAGATCCTGGATGTCCTACCTCCACCAAAGTCCGGATCTTCCTGGATTCTCTCAAAAAATAGTCTTGGACCATCAAAGTCATAGCCCCCCAATGGGGAATATCCACTTCCCTAAGATCCTGGAAGTCCTACCTCCACCAAAGTCCAGATCTTCCTGGATTCTCTCAAATAATAGTCTTGGACCGTCAAAGTCATAGCCCCCCAATGGGGGATATCCACTTCCCTAAGATCCTGGAAGTCCTACCTCCACCAAAGTCCAGATCTTCCTGGATTCTCTCAAATAATAGTCCTTGACCATCAAAGTCATAGCCCCCCAATGGGGGATATCCACTTCCCTAAGATCCTGGATGTCCTACCTCCACCAAAGTCCGGATCTTCCTGGATTCTCTCAAATAATAGTCTTGGACCATCAAAGTCATAGCCCCCCAATGGGGGATATCCACTTCCCTAAGATCCTGGATGTCCTACCTCCACCAAAGTCCGGATCTTCCTGGATTCTCTCAAATAATAGTCCTGGACCATCAAAGTCATCGCCCCCCAATGGGGGATATCCACTTCCCTAAGATCCTGGAAGTCCTACCTCCACCAAAGTCCAGATCTTCCTGGATTCTCTCAAATAATAGTCCTGGACCATCAAAGTCATAGCCCCCCAATTGGGGATATCCACTTCCCTAAGATCCTGGATGTCCTACCTCCACCAAAGTCCGGATCTTCCTGGATTCTCTCAAATAATAGTCTTGGACCGTCAAAGTCATAGCCCCCCAATGGGGGATATCCACTTCCCTAAGATCCTGGATGTCCTACCTCCACCAAAGTCCAGATCTTCCTGGATTCTCTCAAATAATAGTCCTGGACCATCAAAGTCATAGCCCCCCAATGGGGGATATCCACTTCCCTAAGATCCTGGATGTCCTACCTCCACCAAAGTCCGGATCTTCCTGGATTCTCTCAAATAATAGTCTTGGACCATCAAAGTCATAGCCCCCCAATGGGGGATATCCACTTCCCTAAGATCCTGGAAGTCCTACCTCCACCAAAGTCCAGATCTTCCTGGATTCTCTCAAATAATAGTCCTGGACCATCAAAGTCATAGTCCCCCAATGGGGGATATCCACTTCCCTAAGATCCTGGATGTCCTACCTCCACCAAAGTCCGGATCTTCCTGGATTCTCTCAAATAATAGTCTTGGACCGTCAAAGTCATAGCCCCCCAATGGGGGATATCCACTTCCCTAAGATCCTGGATGTCCTACCTCCACCAAAGTCCGGATCTTCCTGGATTCTCTCAAATAATAGTCCTGGACCATCAAAGTCATAGCCCCCCAATGGGGGATATCCACTTCCCTAAGATCCTGGATGTCCTACCTCCACCAAAGTCCAGATCTTCCTGGATTCTCTCAAATAATAGTCCTTGACCATCAAAGTCATAGCCCCCCAATGGGGGATATCCACTTCCCTAAGATCCTGGATGTCCTACTTCCACCAAAGTCCGGATCTTCCTGGATTCTCTCAAATAATAGTCCTGGACCATCAAAGTCATAGTCCCCCAATGGGGGATATCCACTTCCCTAAGATCCTGGAAGTCTTACCTCCATCAAAGTCCGGATATTCCTGGATTCACACCTTGCAAGAATAAAGAATTAAGCCCCCTCTAAAGCCTGGACCCACAGTCAGTAGGCAAGAGGCCACCCTATAATCCCCTTCAAAAGCCCCTGTTCTAGTTGGGTCTGTCACAACCTCCTTCCTTGGTCACTTGATAACCTCCCACGCCTTCCAGTACCACTTATACACCGATGACACCCAAATCTATCTGTCTACTCCTCACCTCACTCCTTCAGTCTCCTCTCTCATTATAAACGTACTAACTGACATATCAGCCTGGATGTCCCACCATTCCTTAAACTAAATCTCTCTAAAACTGAGCTAAAGCCCCCCCACCCATGCCCCCTTCGTGACTTCTCCATCAAAATCAATAATGCCACTATCAGTCCCTCCCCTCACGCCAGGGTATTAGGTGTAATCCTAGACTCCGACTTCTACTTTCAGTCCCAAATCCAATCATCAAAACCTTGTAGACTTCACCTCCCTAACATCTCTAAAATTTGCCCCCGCTTTTAACTAATGAAACCACCAAGCTCCTCATTCACTCCCTCGTTATCGCTTGCCTCAACTATTGCAACTCCCTCCTCATAGGATGACCTCTCAGTGTCCTCCACCCCTCTCTGCCAATCCCTCAACTGGCCTCCATTCAGTGTCCTCCACCCCTCTCTGCCAATCCCTCAACTGGTCTCCATTCAGTGTCTTCCACCCCTCTCTGCCAATCCCTCAACTGGTCTCCATTCAGTGTCCTCCCCCCCTCTCCGCCAATCCCTCCACTGGTCTCCATTCAGTGTCCTCCACTCCTCTCTACCAATCCCTCAACTGGCCTCCACTTAGTGTCCTCCACCCCTCTCTGCCAGTCCCTCAACTGGCCTCCATTCAGTGTCCTCCACCCCTCTCTGCCAATCCCTCCACTGGTCTCCATTCAGTGTCCTCCACCCCTCTCTGCCAATCCCTCCACTGGCCTCCATTTAGTGTCTTCCACCCCTCTCTGCCAATCCTTCCACTGGCCTCCATTCAGTGTCCTCCACACCTCTCTGCCAGTCCCTCAACTGGCCTCCATTCATTGTCCTCCACCCCTCTCTACCAATCCCTCCACCGGTCTCCATTCAGTGTCCTCCACCCCTCTCTGCCAATCCTTCCACTGGTCTCCATTCAGTGTCCTCCACCCCTCTCTGCCAATCCCTCCACTGGTCTCCATTTAATGTCCTCCACCCCTCTCTGCCAATCCCTCAACTGGCCTCCACTTAGTGTCCTCCACCCCTCTCTACCAATCCCTCCACTGGTCTCCATTCAGTGTCCTCCACCCCTCTCTGCCAATCCCTCCACTGGCCTCCATTTAGTGACCTCCACCCCTCTCTGCCAATCCTTCCACTGGCCTCCATTTAGTGTCCTCCACACCTCTCTGCCAAGCCCTCCACTGGTCCCCATTCAGTGTCCTCCACCCTCTCTGCCAATCCCTCTACTGGCCTCCATTCAGTGTCCTCCACCCTCTCTGCCAATCCCTCCACTGGTCTCCATTCAGTGTCCTCCACCCCTCTCTGCCAGTCCCTCAACTGGCCTCCATTCAATGTCCTCCACCCCTCTCTACCAATCCCTCCACTGGTCTCCATTCAGTGTCCTCCACCCCTCTCTACCAATCCCTCCACTGGTCTCCATTCAGTGTCCTCCACCCCTCTCTGCCAATCCCTCCACTGGTCTCCATTCAGTGTCCTCCACCCCTCTCTGCCAGTCCCTCAACTGGCCTCCATTCAATGTCCTCCACCCCTCTCTACCAATCCCTCCACTGGTCTCCATTCAGTGTCCTCCACCCCTCTCTACCAATCCCTCCACCGGTCTCCATTCAGTGTCCTCCACCCCTCTCTGCCAATCCTTCCACTGGTCTCCATTCAGTGTCCTCTGGAACTCTCTACCTCAATCTGTCTGGCAATCTCCTACTCTGGCTGCCCTTAGGCGATCCCTGAAAACTCATTTCCTCAGGGAAGCCTCCAACTAATCTCCAATCAGTTCCATCAGCTCATCCCCCACAGTTATAAGCCTTTCTATCACTTGCCCCGCCCTCTTAGATTGTAAGCTCTTATGAGCAGGACCCTCCCAACCCTCTTGTAGTATATAATATTGTAAATGTATTGTCTTCTTTTTATATTGTATATAAATATAAATATATATGCACCCCTCCCCCTTTTGTATACACTGATCAGCCATAACCCTTCTGACCACTGACAGCTAAAGGAAATAACATTCATTATCTGATTACAATGACATCTGAAAGTGTGTGGGCTATATTAGGCAGCAAGTGAACATGTTGTCCCTGAAGTTGCTGTGATAAAAGCAGAAAAAAATAGACAAGTGTAAGGATTTGAGGGACTCTGACAAGGACTAAATTGTAATTTCTAGAGGACTGGATCAGAGCAACTCCAAAACTTTACCTCTTGTGGGATGTTCCCGGTCTGCAGTGGTCAGGACCGACCAAAAATTCCTCAAGGAAGGAGAACCGGTGACAGAGTCATGGGCAGCCAAGGCTCGTTGATGGAGGTGAGGAGGGAAGGATCATTGATGGAGGTGGGGAGGGAAGGCTCATTGATGGAGGTAGGGAGGGAAGGCTCGTTGATGGAGGTGAGGAGGGAAGGCTCATTGATGGAGGTGGGGGGAAGGAAGGCTCATTGATGGAGGTGGGGGAGGGAAGGCTCATT
This sequence comes from Lithobates clamitans, assembly GCA_037952925.1. Classification (NCBI taxonomy): domain Eukaryota; kingdom Metazoa; phylum Chordata; class Amphibia; order Anura; family Ranidae; genus Lithobates; species Lithobates clamitans. The sequence goes on along the minus strand of JBBGZY010003909.1, from coordinate 20,153 downwards.
GATGGAGGTGGGGAAGGAAGGCTCATTGATGGAGGTGGGGAAGGAAGGCTCATTGATGGGGTGGGGAGGGAAGGCTTATTGATGGAGGTGGGGAGGGAAGATCATTGATGAAGGTGGGGAGGGAAGGCTCATTGATGGAGGTGGTGAGGGAAGGCTCATTGATGAAGGTGGGGAGGGAAGGCTCATTGAAGGAGGTGGAGGGGGCTCATTGATGGAGGTGGGGAGGAAAGGCTCATTGATGAAGGTGGGGAGGGAAGGCTCATTAATGGAGGTGGGGAGGGAAGGCTCATTGATGGGGGTGGAGGGGGCTCATTGATGGAGATGGGGAGGAAGGCTCATTGATGAAGGTGGGGAGGGAAGGCTCAATGATGGAGGTGGGGAGGGAAGGCTCATTAATGGAGGTGGAGGGGGATCATTGATGGAGGTGGGGAGGGAAGGCTCATTAATGGAGGTGGAGGGGGATCATTGATGGAGGTGGGGAGGGAAGATCAGTGATGGAGGTGGGGAGGGAAGACACATTGATGGAGGTGGGGAGGGAAGGCTCATTGATGAAGGTGGGGAGGGAAGGCTCATTGACGAAGGTGGGGAGGGAAGGCTCATTGATGGAGGTGGGGAGGGAAGGCTCATTGATGGAGGTGGGGAGGGAAGGCTCATTGATGAAGGTGGGGAGGGAAGGCTCATTGATGAAGGTGGAGAGGGAAGGCTCATTGATGGAGGTGGGGAGGGAAGGCTCATTGATGGAGGTGGGGAGGGAAGGCTCATTGATGGAGGTGGAGGGGGCTCATTGATGGAGGTGGGGAGAGATGGCTCATTGATGAAGGTGGGGAGGGAAGGCTCATTGATGGAGGTGGGAAGGGAAGGCTCATTGATGAAGGTGAGGAGGGAAGGCTCATTGATGAAGGTGGGGAGGGAAGGCTCATTGATGGAGGTGGGGAGGGAAGGCTCATTGATGGAGGTGGAGAGGCAAGGCTCATTGATGGAGGTGGAGGGGGCTCATTGATGGAGGTGGGGAGAGATGGCTCATTGATGAAGGTGGGGAGGGAAGGCTCATTGATAGAGGTGGGGAGGGAAGGCTCATTGATGGGGGTGGGGAGGGAAGGCTCATTGATGAAGGTGGGGAGGGAAGACTCATTGATGGAGGTGGGGAGGGAAGGCTCATTGATGAAGGTGGGGAGGGAAGGCTCAATGATGAAGGTGGGGGGAGGGAAGGCTCATTGATGGAGGTGAGGAGGGAAGGGTCATTGATGGATGTGGGGAGGGATGACTCATTGATGGAGGTGGGGAGGGAAGGCTCATTGATGGAGGTGGGGAGGGAAGATCATTGATGGAGGTGGAGGGGGCTCATTGATGGAGGTGGAGGGAAGGCTCATTGATGAAGGTGGGGAGGGAAGGCTTATTGATGGGATGTTGAGGGAAGGATCATTGATGGAGGTGAGGAGGGAAGGCTCATTGATGGAGGTGGGGAGGGAAGGCTCATTGATGGAGGTGGAGAGGGAAGGCTCATTGATGGAGGTGGAGGGGGCTCATTGATGGAGGTGGGGAGAGATGGCTCATTGATGAAGGTGGGGAGGGAAGGCTCATTGATAGAGGTAGGGAGGGAAGGCTCATTGATGGGGGTGGGGAGGGAAGGCTCATTGATGAAGGTGGGGAGGGAAGGATCATTGATGGATGTGGGGAGGGAAGATCATTGATGGAGGTGGGGAGGGAAGGTTCATTGATGGAGGTGGGGAGGGAAGGTTCATTGATGGAGGTGGGGAGGGAAGGCTCATTGATGAAGGTGGGGAGGGAAGGATCATTGATGGATGTGGGGAGGGAAGATCATTGATGGAGGTGGGGAGGGAAGGTTCATTGATGGAGGTGGGGAGGGAAGGCTCATTGATGGAGGTGGGGAGGGAAGATCATTGATGGAGGTGGAGGGGGCTCATTGATGGAGGTGGAGGGAAGGCTCATTGATGAAGGTGGGGAGGGAAGGCTTATTGATGGGATGGGGAGGGAAGGATCATTGATGGAGGTGAGGAGGGAAGGCTCATTGATGGGGTGGGGAGGGAAGGATCCTTAATGGAGGTGGGGAGGGAAGGCTCATTGATGGAGGTGGGGAGGGGAAGGCTCATTGATGGAGGTGGGGAGGGGAAGGCTCATTGATGGAGATGGGGAGGGAAGGCTCATTGATGGAGGTGGGGAGGGAAGATCATTGATGGAGGTGGAGGGGGCTCATTGATGGAGGTGGAGGGAAGGCTCATTGATGAAGGTGGGGAGGGAAGGCTTATTGATGGGATGGGGAGGGAAGGATCATTGATGGAGGTGAGGAGGGAAGGCTCATTGATGGGGTGGGGAGGGAAGGATCCTTAATGGAGGTGGGGAGGGAAGGCTCATTGATGGAGGTGGGGAGGGGAAGGCTCATTGATGGAGGTGGGGAGGGGAAGGCTCATTGATGGAGATGGGGAGGGAAGGCTCATTGAAGGAGGTGGAGGGGGCTCATTGATGGAGGTAGGGAAAGAAGGCTCATTGATGGAGGTAGGGAGGGAAGGCTCATTGATGGAGGTGGGGAGGGAAGGCTCATTGAAGGAGGTGGGGGAAGGAAGGCTCATTGATGGAGGTGGAGGGAAGGCTCATTGATGAAGGTGGGGAGGGAAGGCTCATTGATGAAGTTGGGGAGGGAAGGCTCATTGATGGAGGTGGGGAGGGAAGGCTCATTGATGGAGGTGGGGAGGGAAGATCATTGATGGAGGTGGAGGGGGCTCATTGATGGAGGTGGAGGGAAGGCTCATTGATGAAGATGGGGAGGGAAGGCTTATTGATGGAGGTGGGGAGGGAAGGCTCATTGATGAAGGTGGGGAGGGAAGGCTCATTGATGGAGGTGGGGAGGGAAGGTTCATTGATGAAGGTGGGGAGGGAAGGCTCATTGATGGAGGTGGAGGGGGCTCATTGATGGAGGTGGGGAGGGAAGGCTCATTGATGAAGGTGGGGAGGGAAGGCTCATTAATGGAGGTGGGGAGGGAAGGCTCATTGATGGGGGTGGGGAGGGAAGGCTCATTGATGGGGGTGGAGGGGGCTCATTGATGGAGGTGGGGAGGGAAGGCTCATTGATGGGGGTGGAGGGGGCTCATTGATGGAGGTGGGGAGGAAGGCTCATTGATGAAGGTGGTGAGGGAAGGCTCAATGATGGAGGTGGGGAGGGAAGGCTCATTAATGGAGGTGGAGGGGGATCATTGATGGAGGTGGGGAGGGAAGGCTCATTGATGAAGGTGGGGAGGGAAGACACATTGATGGAGGTGGGGAGGGAAGGCTCATTGATGAAGGTGGGGAGGGAAGGCTCATTGACGAAGGTGGGGAGGGAAGGCTCATTGATGGAGGTGGGGAGGGAGGGCTCATTGATGGAGGTGGCGAGGGAAGGCTCATTGATGAAGGTGGAGAGGGAAGGCTCATTGATGGAGGTGGGGAGGGAAGGCTCATTGATGGAGGTGGGGAGGGAAGGCTCATTGATGGAGGTGGAGGGGGCTCATTGATGGAGTTGGGGAGAGATGGCCTTTGGTGAAGGTGGGGAGGGAAGGCTCATTGATGGAGGTGGGGAGGGAAGGCTCATTGATGAAGGTGAGGAGGGAAGGCTCATTGATGAAGGTGGGGAGGGAAGGCTCATTGATGGAGGTGGAGGGGGCTCATTGATGGAGGTGGGGAGAGATGGCTCATTGATGAAGGTGGGGAGGGAAGGCTCATTGATAGAGGTGGGGAGGGAAGGCTCATTGATGGAGGTGGAGGGGGCTCATTGATGGAGGTGGGGAGGGAAGGCTCATTGAAGGAGGTGGGGGAAGGAAGGCTCATTGATGGAGGTGGAGGGAAGGCTCATTGATGAAGGTGGGGAGGGAAGGCTCATTGATGAAGTTGGGGAGGGAAGGCTCATTGATGGAGGTGGGGAGGGAAGGCTCATTGATGGAGGTGGGGAGGGAAGATCATTGATGGAGGTGGAGGGGGCTCATTGATGGAGGTGGAGGGAAGGCTCATTGATGAAGATGGGGAGGGAAGGCTTATTGATGGAGGTGGGGAGGGAAGGCTCATTGATGAAGGTGGGGAGGGAAGGCTCATTGATGGAGGTGGGGAGGGAAGGTTCATTGATGAAGGTGGGGAGGGAAGGCTCATTGATGGAGGTGGAGGGGGCTCATTGATGGAGGTGGGGAGGGAAGGCTCATTGATGAAGGTGGGGAGGGAAGGCTCATTAATGGAGGTGGGGAGGGAAGGCTCATTGATGGGGGTGGGGAGGGAAGGCTCATTGATGGGGGTGGAGGGGGCTCATTGATGGAGGTGGGGAGGGAAGGCTCATTGATGGGGGTGGAGGGGGCTCATTGATGGAGGTGGGGAGGAAGGCTCATTGATGAAGGTGGTGAGGGAAGGCTCAATGATGGAGGTGGGGAGGGAAGGCTCATTAATGGAGGTGGAGGGGGATCATTGATGGAGGTGGGGAGGGAAGGCTCATTGATGAAGGTGGGGAGGGAAGACACATTGATGGAGGTGGGGAGGGAAGGCTCATTGATGAAGGTGGGGAGGGAAGGCTCATTGACGAAGGTGGGGAGGGAAGGCTCATTGATGGAGGTAGGGAGGGAAGGCTCATTGATGGAGGTGGGGAGGGAGGGCTCATTGATGGAGGTGGCGAGGGAAGGCTCATTGATGAAGGTGGAGAGGGAAGGCTCATTGATGGAGGTGGGGAGGGAAGGCTCATTGATGGAGGTGGGGAGGGAAGGCTCATTGATGGAGGTGGAGGGGGCTCATTGATGGAGTTGGGGAGAGATGGCCTTTGGTGAAGGTGGGGAGGGAAGGCTCATTGATGGAGGTGGGGAGGGAAGGCTCATTAATGAAGGTGAGGAGGGAAGGCTCATTGATGAAGGTGGGGAGGGAAGGCTCATTGATGGAGGTGGGGAGGGAAGGCTCATTGATGGAGGTGGAGGGGGCTCATTGATGGAGGTGGGGAGAGATGGCTCATTGATGAAGGTGGGGAGGGAAGGCTCATTGATAGAGGTGGGGAGGGAAGGCTCATTGATGGAGGTGGAGGGGGCTCATTGATGGAGGTGGGGAGGGAAGGCTCATTGATGGAGGTGGAGGGGGCTCATTGATGGAGGTGGGGAGGGAAGGCTCATTGATGGAGGTGGAAGGGGCTCGTTGATGGAGGTGGGGAGGAAGGCTCATTGATGAAGGTGGGGAGGGAAGACTCATTGATGGAGGTGGGGAGGGAAGGCTCATTGATGAAGGTGGGGAGGGAAGGCTCAATGATGAAGGTGGGGGGAGGGAAGGCTCATTGATGGAGGTAGGGAGGGAAGGCTCATTGATGGAGGTGGGGAGGGAAGGCTCATTGAAGGAGGTGGGGGAGGGAAGGATCATTGATGGAGGTGGGGAGGGAAGGCTCATTGATGAAGGTGGGGAGGGAAGACACATTGATGGAGGTGGGGAGGGAAGGCTCATTGATGAAGGTGGGGAGGGAAGGCCCATTGACGAAGGTGGGGAGGGAAGGCTCATTGATGGAGGTGGGGAGGGAAGGCTCATTGATGGAGGTGGGGGGAAGGCTCATTGATGAAGGTGGGGAGGGAAGGCTCATTGATGGAGGTGGGGAGGGAAGGTTCATTGATGGAGGTGGAGGGGGCTCATTGATGGAGGTGGGGAGAGATGGCTCATTGATGAAGGTGGGGAGGGAAGGCTCATTGATGGAGGTGGAGGGGGCTCATTGATGGAGGTGGGGAGAGATGGCTCATTGATGAAGGTGGGGAGGGAAGGCTCATTGATGGAGGTGGGGAGGGAAGGCTCATTGATGAAGGTGAGGAGGGAAGGCTCATTGATGGAGGTGGGGAGGGAAGGCTCATTGATGGAGGTGGAGAGGGAAGGCTCATTAATGGAGGTGGAGGGGGCTCATTGATGGAGGTGGGGAGAGATGGCTTATTAAAGAAGGTGGGGAGGGAAGGCTCATTGATGAAGGTGGGGAGGGAAGGCTCATTGATGGAGGTGGGGAGGGAAGATCAGTGATGGAGGTGGGGAGGGAATATCATTGATGGAGGTGGGGAGGGAAGGCTCATTGATGGAGGTGGAGGGAAGGCTCATTGATGAAGGTGGGGAGGGAAGGCTCATTGATGGAGGTGGGGAGAGAAGGCTCATTGATGGATGTGGGGAGGGAAGGCTCATTGATGGAGGTGGAGGGGGCTCATTGATGGAGGTGGGGAGGGAAGGCTCATTGATGGAGGTGGAAGGATCATTGATGGAGGTGGGGAGGGAAGGCTCATTGATGAAGGTGGGGAGGGAAGGCTCATTGAAGGAGGTCGGGGAGGGAAGGCTCATTGAAGGAGGTCGGGGAGGGAAGGCTCTTTGATGGAGGTGGGGAGGGAAGGCTCATTGATGGAGGTGGGGAGGGAAGGCTCATTGAAGGAGGTGGGGGAGGGAAGGCTCATTGATGGAGGTGGAGGGGGCTCATTAATGGAGGTGGGGAGGGAAGGCTTATTGATGGAGGTGGGGAGGGAAGGCTCATTGATGAAGGTGGGGAGGGAAGGCTCATTGAAGGAGGTCGGGGAGGGAAGGCTCATTGAAGGAGGTCGGGGAGGGAAGGCTCATTGATGGAGGTGGGGAGGGAAGGCTCATTGATGGAGGTGGGGAGGGAAGGCTCATTGAAGGAGGTGGGGGAGGGAAGGCTCATTGATGAAGGTGGGGAGGGAAGGCTCATTGATGGAGGTGGGGAGGGAAGATCATTGATGGAGGTGGGGAGGGAATATCATTGATGGAGGTGGGGAGGGAAGGCTCATTGATGGAAGTGGGGAGGGAATATCATTGATGGAGGTGGGGAGGGAAGGCTCATTAAGGAGGTGGAGGGGGCTCATTGATGGAGGTGGGGAGGGAAGGCTCATTGATGGAGGTGGGGAGGGAAGGCTCATTGATGGAGGTAGGGAGGGAAGGCTCATTGATGGAGGTGGGGAGGGAAGGCTCATTGATAGAGGTGGGGAGGGAAGGCTCATTGATGAAGGTGGGGAGGGAAGGCTCATTGATGGAGGTGGTGAGGGAAGGCTCATTGATGAAGGTTGGGAGGGAAGGCTCATTGATGAAGTTGGGGAGGGAAGGCTCAATGATGGAGGTGGGAGGGAAGGCTCATTGATGGAGGTGGGGAAGGGAAGGCTCATTGATGGAGGTGGGGAGGGAAGGCTCATTGATGAAGGTGGGGGGGTAGGCTCATTGATGGAGGTGGGAGGGGAAGGCTCATTGATGAAGGTGGGGGGGTAGGCTCATTGATGGAGGTGGGGGGAGGGTAGGCTCATTGATGGAGGTGGGGGGGGGGGAGGCTCATTGATGAAGGTGGGGAGGGAAGGCTCATTGATGGAGGTGGGGAGGGAAGGCTCATTGATGAAGGTGGGGAGGGAAGGCTCATTGAAGGAGGTCGGGGAGGGAAGGCTCATTGAAGGAGGTCGGGGAGGGAAGGCTCATTGATGGAGGTGGGGAGGGAAGGCTCATTGATGGAGGTGGGGAGGGAAGGCTCATTGAAGGAGGTGGGGGAGGGAAGGCTCATTGATGGAGGTGGAGGGAAGGCTCATTGATGGAGGTGGGGGGAGGGAAGGCTCATTGATGGAGGTGGGGGGAGGGTAGGCTCATTGATGGAGGTGGGGGGGGGGAGGCTCATTGATGAAGGTGGGGAGGGAAGGCTCATTGATTGAGGTGGGGAGGGAAGGCTCATTGATGGAGGTGGGGAGGGAAGGCTCATTGATGGAGGTGGGGGGGGAAGGCTCATTCATGGAGGTGGGGGGAGGGAAGGCTCATTGATGGAGGTGGGGGGAGGGAAGGCTCATTCATGGAGGTGGGGGGAGGGAAGGCTCATTGATGGAGGTGGGGGGAGGGTAGGCTCATTGATGGGGTGAGGAGGGAAGGCTCATTGATGAAGGTGGGGGGGTAGGCTCATTGATGGAGGTGGGGGGGGAGGCTGGCCCATATAGTCAGATCCAAAGAGCCACTGGAGTTCAAATTGATGAAAAAGTGAAGGCTGGTTCTGATAGAAAGGTGTCACACAGAGCATCGCAGTGGGATGTGTATGGGGGGCTTTGTAGCCGCAGACCTTTCAGGGTGTCCATGCTGACTCGTGTCCACAGCTGAAAGCCCCTAACATGGTCACATCAGCATCAGACCTGGACCATAGAGCAATGAAAGGAAGGTGGCCTGGTCTGATAAATGACGTTTTCTTTTACATTATGTGGATGGCTGGGTGCGTCACTTACCTACTTACCTGGGGAAGAGATGGTACCAGGATGTAATATGGGAAGAAGACAAGCCGGTGGAGGCAGGGTGAGGCTTTGGGCAATGTTCTGCTTGAACACCTTGGTTCCTTTTCATACATGTGGATGTTACTTGACATCTACCACCTACCTATACATTATTGGTGATTAGGTACACCCCTCCATAGAAATGGCATTCCCTGATGGCAGTGGCCTCTTTCTACAGGATAATGTGTCCTGCCACCCTGAAAAATGGTTCATTATTGGTTTGAGGAACACAACAACGAATTAGTCATAGTCATAGTTGGTGAGGTTGAAAAAAGATACAAGTCCAACCCGTGTGTGTGTGTGTGTGTGTGTGTGCGCTTTGTTGTCAATATTACTTTGTATATCCCTGTATGTTGTGGTCGTTTAGACTTGGCCTCTAAGTTCTCCAGACCTCGATCCAATGAAGAATCTGTGGAATGTGCTGGAAAAACAAGTCTGATCCATTAATGCTCCACCTCCCAACTTACTGGACTTAAAGCTGTTGTATACCCCGCTTTGTGATTTTTACCTACATCTGCCCATGCACCGGAATGGAGGACTCCCACGCATGCGCGGGAGTAACGTCATCGCGGCTCCAGCCACTCACAGCAGGAAATCGGAAGAAACGGAGAAAGAACATGTCAGCTCCCTCAGAGGTGACGGGGAGACGGTGCGGGGGCTTCGTTCTATGCGATCCATACTAGCTCATTATTCCTTACAGGTTTATTTATTTTTTTGGTCGGACGTTCAACTGCTTTAAAGGATCTGCTACTGACGACTCGGTTCCAGATACCACAGCGTACAGACAGGTGTCTCTATATATAGTATACACATATAGGGTACACAGGGGGTACAAGGTGTATATATCACCCCTCTATACGATGGATGGGGGTCCTCTCATGTACAGACAAGACTCGGACAGACAGGTGTCTCTATATATAGTATACACATATAGGGTACACAGGGGGTACAAGGTGTATATATCACCCCTCTATACGATGGATGGGGGTCCTCTCATGTACAGACAAGGCTCGGACAGACAGGTGTCTCTATATATAGTATACACATATAGGGTACACAGGGGTACAAGGTGTATATATCACCCCTCTATACGATGGATGGGGGTCCTCTCATGTACAGACAAGACTCGGACAGACAGGTGTCTCTATATATAGTATACACATATAGGGTACACAGGGGGTACAAGGTGTATATATCACCCCTCTATACGATGGATGGGGGGTCCTCTCATGTACAGACAAGACTCGGACAGACAGGTGTCTCTATATATAGTATACACATATAGGGTACACAGGGGGTACAAGGTGTATATATCACCCCTCTATACGATGGATGGGGGTCCTCTCATGTACAGACAAGACTCGGACAGACAGGTGTCTCTATATATAGTATACACATATAGGGTACACAGAGGGTACAAGGTGTATATATCACCCCTCTATACGATGGATGGGGGTCCTCTCATGTACAGACAAGACTCGGACAGACAGGTGTCTCTATATATAGTATACACATATAGGGTACACAGGGGGTACAAGGTGTATATATCACCCCTCTATATATTGGATGGGGGGTCCTCTCATGTACAGACAAGGCTCGGACAGACAGGTATCTCTATATATAGTATACACATATAGGGTACACAGGGGGTACAAGGTGTATATATCACCCCTCTATACGATGGATGGGGGTCCTCTCATGTACAGACAAGACTCGGACAGACAGGTGTCTCTATATATAGTATACACATATAGGGTACACAGGGGGTACAAGGTGTATATATCACCCCTCTATACGATGGATGGGGGGTCCTCTCATGTACAGACAAGACTCGGACAGACAGGTGTCTCTATATATAGTATACACATATAGGGTACACAGGGGGTACAAGGTGTATATATCACCCCTCTATACGATGGATGGGGGTCCTCTCATGTACAGACAAGACTCGGACAGACAGGTGTCTCTATATATAGTATACACATATAGGGTACACAGGGGGTACAAGGTGTATATATCACCCCTCTATACGATGGATGGGGGTCCTCTCATGTACAGACAAGACTCGGACAGACAGGTGTCTCTATATATAGTATACACATATAGGGTACACAGGGGGTACAAGGTGTATATATCACCCCTCTATACGATGGATGGGGGTCCTCTCATGTACAGACAAGACTCGGACAGACAGGTGTCTCTATATATAGAGTATACACATATAGGGTACACAGGGGGTACAAGGTGTATATATCACCCCTCTATACGATGGATGGGGGGTCCTCTCATGTACAGACAAGACTCGGACAGACAGGTGTCTCTATATATAGTATACACATATAGGGTACACAGAGGGTACAAGGTGTATATATCACCCCTCTATACGATGGATGGGGGTCCTCTCATGTACAGACAAGACTCGGACAGACAGGTGTCTCTATATATAGTATACACATATAGGGTACACAGGGAGTACAAGGTGTATATATCACCCCTCTATACGATGGATGGGGGGTCCTCTCATGTACAGACAAGACTCGGACAGACAGGTGTCTCTATATATAGTATACACATATAGGGTACACAGGGGGTACAAGGTGTATATATCACCCCTCTATACGATGGATGGGGGGTCCTCTCATGTACAGACAAGGCTCGGACAGACAGGTGTCTCTATATATAGTATACACATATAGGGTACACAGGGGGTACAAGGTGTATATATCACCCCTCTATACAATGGATGGGGGGTCCTCTCATGTACAGACAAGGCTCGGACAGACAGGTGTCTCTATATATAGTATACACATATAGGGTACACAGGGGGTACAAGGTGTATATATCACCCCTCTATACGATGGATGGGGGTCCTCTCATGTACAGACAAGACTCGGACAGACAGGTGTCTCTATATATAGTATACACATATAGGGTACACAGGGTGTACAAGGTGTATATATCACCCCTCTATACGATGGATGGGGGTCCTCTCATGTACAGACAAGACTCGGACAGACAGGTGTCTCTATATATAGTATACACATATAGGGTACACAGGGTGTACAAGGTGTATATATCACCCCTCTATACGATGGATGGGGGTCCTCTCATGTACAGACAAGGCTCGGACAGACAGGTGTCTCTATATATAGTATACACATATAGGGTACACAGGGGGTACAAGGTGTATATATCACCCCTCTATACGATGGATGGGGGTCCTCTCATGTACAGACAAGACTCGGACAGACAGGTGTCTCTATATATAGTATACACATATAGGGTACACAGAGGGTACAAGGTGTATATATCACCCCTCTATACGATGGATGGGGGTCCTCTCATGTACAGACAAGACTCGGACAGACAGGTGTCTCTATATATAGTATACACATATAGGGTACACAGGGGGTACAAGGTGTATATATCACCCCTCTATACGATGGATGGGGGTCCTCTCATGTACAGACAAGACTCGGACAGACAGGTGTCTCTATATATAGTATACACATATAGGGTACACAGGGGGTACAAGGTGTATATATCACCCCTCTATACGATGGATGGGGGGTCCTCTCATGTACAGACAAGACTCGGACAGACAGGTGTCTCTATATATAGTATACACATATAGGGTACACAGGGGGTACAAGGTGTATATATCACCCCTCTATACGATGGATGGGGGTCCTCTCATGTACAGACAAGACTCGGACAGACAGGTGTCTCTATATATAGTATACACATATAGGGTACACAGGGGGTACAAGGTGTATATATCACCCCTCTATACGATGGATGGGGGTCCTCTCATGTACAGACAAGACTCGGACAGACAGGTGTCTCTATATATAGTATACACATATAGGGTACACAGGGGGTACAAGGTGTATATATCACCCCTCTATACGATGGATGGTGGGTCCTCTCATGTACAGACAAGACTCGGACAGACAGGTGTCTCTATATATAGTATACACATATAGGGTACACAGGGGGTACAAGGTGTATATATCACCCCTCTATACGATGGATGGGGGTCCTCTCATGTACAGACAAGACTCGGACAGACAGGTGTCTCTATATATAGTATACACATATAGGGTACACAGGGGGTACAAGGTGTATATATCACCCCTCTATACGATGGATGGGGGTCCTCTCATGTACAGACAAGACTCGGACAGACAGGTGTCTCTATATATAGTATACACATATAGGGTACACAGAGGGTACAAGGTGTATATATCACCCCTCTATACGATGGATGGGGGTCCTCTCATGTACAGACAAGACTCGGACAGACAGGTGTCTCTATATATAGTATACACATATAGGGTACACAGAGGGTACAAGGTGTATATATCACCCCTCTATACGATGGATGGGGGTCCTCTCATGTACAGACAAGACTCGGACAGACAGGTGTCTCTATATATAGTATACACATATAGGGTACACAGGGAGTACAAGGTGTATATATCACCCCTCTATACGATGGATGGGGGTCCTCTCATGTACAGACAAGATTCGGACAGACAGGTGTCTCTATATATAGTATACACATATAGGGTACACAGGGGGTACAAGGTGTATATATCACCCCTCTATACGATGGATGGGGGGTCCTCTCATGTACAGACAAGGCTCGGACAGACAGGTGTCTCTATATATAGTATACACATATAGGGTACACAGAGGGTACAAGGTGTATATATCACCCCTCTATACGATGGATGGGGGTCCTCTCATGTACAGACAAGACTCGGACAGACAGGTGTCTCTATATATAGTATACACATATAGGGTACACAGGGGGTACAAGGTGTATATATCACCCCTCTATACGATGGATGGGGGGTCCTCTCATGTACAGACAAGACTCGGACAGACAGGTGTCTCTATATATAGTATACACATATAGGGTACACAGGGGGTACAAGGTGTATATATCACCCCTCTATACGATGGATGGGGGTCCTCTCATGTACAGACAAGACTCGGACAGACAGGTGTCTCTATATATAGTATACACATATAGGGTACACAGGGGGTACAAGGTGTATATATCACCCCTCTATACGATGGATGGGGGTCCTCTCATGTACAGACAAGGCTCGGACAGACAGGTGTCTCTATATATAGTATACACATATAGGGTACACAGGGGGTACAAGGTGTATATATCACCCCTCTATACGATGGATGGGGGTCCTCTCATGTACAGACAAGACTCGGACAGACAGGTGTCTCTATATATAGTATACACATATAGGGTACACAGGGGGTACAAGGTGTATATATCACCCCTCTATACGATGGATGGGGGTCCTCTCATGTACAGACAAGGCTCGGACAGACAGGTGTCTCTATATATAGTATACACATATAGGGTACACAGGGGGTACAAGGTGTATATATCACCCCTCTATACGATGGATGGGGGGTCCTCTCATGTACAGACAAGACTCGGACAGACAGGTGTCTCTATATATAGTATACACATATAGGGTACACAGGGGGTACAAGGTGTATATATCACCCCTCTATACGATGGATGGGGGTCCTCTCATGTACAGACAAGACTCGGACAGACAGGTGTCTCTATATATAGTATACACATATAGGGTACACAGGGTGTACAAGGTGTATATATCACCCCTCTATACGATGGATGGGGGTCCTCTCATGTACAGACAAGGCTCGGACAGACAGGTGTCTCTATATATAGTATACACATATAGGGTACACAGGGGGTACAAGGTGTATATATCACCCCTCTATACGATGGATGGGGGTCCTCTCATGTACAGACAAGACTCGGACAGACAGGTGTCTCTATATATAGTATACACATATAGGGTACACAGAGGGTACAAGGTGTATATATCACCCCTCTATACGATGGATGGGGGGTCCTCTCATGTACAGACAAGACTCGGACAGACAGGTGTCTCTATATATAGTATACACATATAGGGTACACAGGGGGTACAAGGTGTATATATCACCCCTCTATACGATGGATGGGGGTCCTCTCATGTACAGACAAGACTCGGACAGACAGGTGTCTCTATATATAGTATACACATATAGGGTACACAGAGGGTACAAGGTGTATATATCACCCCTCTATACGATGGATGGGGGTCCTCTCATGTACAGACAAGACTCGGACAGACAGGTGTCTCTATATATAGTATACACATATAGGGTACACAGAGGGTACAAGGTGTATATATCACCCCTCTATACGATGGATGGGGGTCCTCTCATGTACAGACAAGACTCGGACAGACAGGTGTCTCTATATATAGTATACACATATAGGGTACACAGGGGGTACAAGGTGTATATATCACCCCTCTATACGATGGATGGGGGTCCTCTCATGTACAGACAAGACTCGGACAGACAGGTGTCTCTATATATAGTATACACATATAGGGTACACAGGGGGTACAAGGTGTATATATCACCCCTCTATACGATGGATGGGGGTCCTCTCATGTACAGACAAGACTCGGACAGACAGGTGTCTCTATATATAGTATACACATATAGGGTACACAGGGGGTACAAGGTGTATATATCACCCCTCTATACGATGGATGGGGGGTCCTCTCATGTACAGACAAGACTCGGACAGACAGGTGTCTCTATATATAGTATACACATATAGGGTACACAGGGGGTACAAGGTGTATATATCACCCCTCTATACGATGGATGGGGGGTCCTCTCATGTACAGACAAGACTCGGACAGACAGGTGTCTCTATATATAGTATACACATATAGGGTACACAGGGGGTACAAGGTGTATATATCACCCCTCTATACGATGGATGGGGGGTCCTCTCATGTACAGACAAGACTCGGACAGACAGGTGTCTCTATATATAGTATACACATATAGGGTACACAGGGGGTACAAGGTGTATATATCACCCCTCTATACGATGGATGGGGGTCCTCTCATGTACAGACAAGACTCGGACAGACAGGTGTCTCTATATATAGTATACACATATAGGGTACACAGGGGGTACAAGGTGTATATATCACCCCTCTATACGATGGATGGGGGTCCTCTCATGTACAGACAAGACTCGGACAGACAGGTGTCTCTATATATAGTATACACATATAGGGTACACAGGGGGTACAAGGTGTATATATCACCCCTCTATACGATGGATGGGGGGTCCTCTCATGTACAGACAAGACTCGGACAGACAGGTGTCTCTATATATAGTATACACATATAGGGTACACAGAGGGTACAAGGTGTATATATCACCCCTCTATACGATGGATGGGGGGTCCTCTCATGTACAGACAAGACTCGGACAGACAGGTGTCTCTATATATAGTATACACATATAGGGTACACAGGGGGTACAAGGTGTATATATCACCCCTCTATACGATGGATGGGGGTCCTCTCATGTACAGACAAGACTCGGACAGACAGGTGTCTCTATATATAGTATACACATATAGGGTACACAGGGGGTACAAGGTGTATATATCACCCCTCTATACGATGGATGGGGGTCCTCTCATGTACAGACAAGACTCGGACAGACAGGTGTCTCTATATATAGTATACACATATAGGGTACACAGGGGGTACAAGGTGTATATATCACCCCTCTATACGATGGATGGGGGTCCTCTCATGTACAGACAAGACTCGGACAGACAGGTGTCTCTATATATAGTATACACATATAGGGTACACAGGGGGTACAAGGTGTATATATCACCCCTCTATACGATGGATGGGGGGTCCTCTCATGTACAGACAAGACTCGGACAGACAGGTGTCTCTATATATAGTATACACATATAGGGTACACAGGGGGTACAAGGTGTATATATCACCCCTCTATACGATGGATGGGGGGTCCTCTCATGTACAGACAAGACTCGGACAGACAGGTGTCTCTATATATAGTATACACATATAGGGTACACAGGGGTACAAGGTGTATATATCACCCCTCTATACGATGGATGGGGGGTCCTCTCATGTACAGACAAGACTCGGACAGACAGGTGTCTCTATATATAGTATACACATATAGGGTACACAGGGGGTACAAGGTGTATATATCACCCCTCTATACGATGGATGGGGGGTCCTCTCATGTACAGACAAGACTCGGACAGACAGGTGTCTCTATATATAGTATACACATATAGGGTACACAGGGGGTACAAGGTGTATATATCACCCCTCTATACGATGGATGGGGGTCCTCTCATGTACAGACAAGACTCGGACAGACAGGTGTCTCTATATATAGTATACACATATAGGGTACACAGGGGGTACAAGGTGTATATATCACCCCTCTATACAATGGATGGGGGTCCTCTCATGTACAGACAAGACTCGGACAGACAGGTGTCTCTATATATAGTATACACATATAGGGTACACAGGGGGTACAAGGTGTATATATCACCCCTCTATACGATGGATGGGGGTCCTCTCATGTACAGACAAGACTCGGACAGACAGGTGTCTCTATATATAGTATACACATATAGGGTACACAGGGGGTACAAGGTGTATATATCACCCCTCTATACGATGGATGGGGGTCCTCTCATGTACAGACAAGACTCGGACAGACAGGTGTCTCTATATATAGTATACACATATAGGGTACACAGGGGGTACAAGGTGTATATATCACCCCTCTATACGATGGATGGGGGTCCTCTCATGTACAGACAAGACTCGGACAGACAGGTGTCTCTATATATAGTATACACATATAGGGTACACAGGGGGTACAAGGTGTATATATCACCTCTATACGATGGATGGGGGTCCTCTCATGTACAGACAAGACTCGGACAGACAGGTGTCTCTATATATAGTATACACATATAGGGTACACAGAGGGTACAAGGTGTATATATCACCCCTCTATACGATGGATGGGGGTCCTCTCATGTACAGACAAGACTCGGACAGACAGGTGTCTCTATATATAGTATACACATATAGGGTACACAGGGGGTACAAGGTGTATATATCACCCCTCTATACGATGGATGGGGGTCCTCTCATGTACAGACAAGACTCGGACAGACAGGTGTCTCTATATATAGTATACACATATAGGGTACACAGAGGGGTACAAGGTGTATATATCACCCCTCTATACGATGGATGGGGGTCCTCTCATGTACAGACAAGACTCGGACAGACAGGTGTCTCTATATATAGTATACACATATAGGGTACACAGGGGGTACAAGGTGTATATATCACCCCTCTATACGATGGATGGGGGTCCTCTCATGTACAGACAAGACTCGGACAGACAGGTGTCTCTATATATAGTATACACATATAGGGTACACAGGGGGTACAAGGTGTATATATCACCCCTCTATACGATGGATGGGGGTCCTCTCATGTACAGACAAGACTCGGACAGACAGGTGTCTCTATATATAGTATACACATATAGGGTACACAGAGGGTACAAGGTGTATATATCACCCCTCTATACGATGGATGGGGGTCCTCTCATGTACAGACAAGACTCGGACAGACAGGTGTCTCTATATATAGTATACACATATAGGGTACACAGGGGGTACAAGGTGTATATATCACCCCTCTATACGATGGATGGGGGTCCTCTCATGTACAGACAAGACTCGGACAGACAGGTGTCTCTATATATAGTATACACATATAGGGTACACAGGGGGTACAAGGTGTATATATCACCCCTCTATACGATGGATGGGGGTCCTCTCATGTACAGACAAGACTCGGACAGACAGGTGTCTCTATATATAGTATACACATATAGGGTACACAGAGGGTACAAGGTGTATATATCACCCCTCTATACGATGGATGGGGGGTCCTCTCATGTACAGACAAGACTCGGACAGACAGGTGTCTCTATATATAGTATACACATATAGGGTACACAGAGGGTACAAGGTGTATATATCACCCCTCTATACGATGGATGGGGGTCCTCTCATGTACAGACAAGACTCGGACAGACAGGTGTCTCTATATATAGTATACACATATAGGGTACACAGGGGGTACAAGGTGTATATATCACCCCTCTATACGATGGATGGGGGTCCTCTCATGTACAGACAAGACTCGGACAGACAGGTGTCTCTATATATAGTATACACATATAGGGTACACAGGGGGTACAAGGTGTATATATCACCCCTCTATACGATGGATGGGGGTCCTCTCATGTACAGACAAGACTCGGACAGACAGGTGTCTCTATATATAGTATACACATATAGGGTACACAGAGGGTACAAGGTGTATATATCACCCCTCTATACGATGGATGGGGGTCCTCTCATGTACAGACAAGACTCGGACAGACAGGTGTCTCTATATATAGTATACACATATAGGGTACACAGGGGGTACAAGGTGTATATATCACCCCTCTATACGATGGATGGGGGTCCTCTCATGTACAGACAAGACTCGGACAGACAGGTGTCTCTATATATAGTATACACATATAGGGTACACAGAGGGTACAAGGTGTATATATCACCCCTCTATACGATGGATGGGGGTCCTCTCATGTACAGACAAGACTCGGACAGACAGGTGTCTCTATATATAGTATACACATATAGGGTACACAGGGGGTACAAGGTGTATATATCACCCCTCTATACGATGGATGGGGGTCCTCTCATGTACAGACAAGACTCGGACAGACAGGTGTCTCTATATATAGTATACACATATAGGGTACACAGGGGGTACAAGGTGTATATATCACCCCTCTATACGATGGATGGGGGTCCTCTCATGTACAGACAAGACTCGGACAGACAGGTGTCTCTATATATAGTATACACATATAGGGTACACAGGGGGTACAAGGTGTATATATCACCCCTCTATACGATGGATGGGGGTCCTCTCATGTACAGACAAGACTCGGACAGACAGGTGTCTCTATATATAGTATACACATATAGGGTACACAGGGGTACAAGGTGTATATATCACCCCTCTATACGATGGATGGGGTCCTCTAGTACAGACAAGACTCATATATAGTATACACATATAGGGTACACAGAGGGTACAAGGTGTATATATCACCCCTCTATACGATGGATGGGGGTCCTCTCATGTACAGACAAGACTCGGACAGACAGGTGTCTCTATATATAGTATACACATATAGGGTACACAGGGGGTACAAGGTGTATATATCACCCCTCTATACGATGGATGGGGGGTCCTCTCATGTACAGACAAGACTCGGACAGACAGGTGTCTCTATATATAGTATACACATATAGGGTACACAGGGGGTACAAGGTGTATATATCACCCCTCTATACGATGGATGGGGGTCCTCTCATGTACAGACAAGACTCGGACAGACAGGTGTCTCTATATATAGTATACACATATAGGGTACACAGGGGGTACAAGGTGTATATATCACCCCTCTATACGATGGATGGGGGTCCTCTCATGTACAGACAAGACTCGGACAGACAGGTGTCTCTATATATAGTATACACATATAGGGTACACAGGGGGTACAAGGTGTATATATCACCCCTCTATACGATGGATGGGGGTCCTCTCATGTACAGACAAGACTCGGACAGACAGGTGTCTCTATATATAGTATACACATATAGGGTACACAGGGGGTACAAGGTGTATATATCACCCCTCTATACGATGGATGGTCTCTCATGTACAGACAAGACTCGGACAGACAGGTGTCTCTATATATAGTATACACATATAGGGTACACAGAGGGTACAAAGGTGGTATATATCTCCCCTCTATACGATGGATGGGGTCCTCTCATGTACAGA
>JBBGZY010003908.1:0-24412 GCA_037952925.1 Lithobates clamitans | reverse complement strand
GAATACACCCCCATTAACTGCCCAAAATACCACCCACCCCCATCAACTTCCCAGAATACGCCCCCTGCCCCTTCAGCTGCCCCCCCCCAGGGGCGTTGCTAGGGGGTGGCTATTGGGGCTATAGCCCCGAGTCTCTTGCCGCAGGGTCCCTGCCTAACCAGTGGGTTGCGGCTGCTGCGGCAGGCGGGCTGGCTGCATGAGAGAGGAGGAGGAGAGGAAAGAAGTAAGCTCTTCATAGCCGGGCCGCTTCAATTTGGGAGCGAGGTGTGGTGAGCAGCAGAGAGATGACATAATCTCTCACTGTCCGCCACAAATCGGCGCTCTTCAGCCCTCACAGCACCGTCATCATGGAGCTCCACTTTGCAGCCAGACCCCCTTGCTTCAATGTCGGAGGTGCGGCGAAAAGCAGCGAGATGACATCATCTCTTACTGCCCGCCCCGCATCACCGCTCTCACTAAATGGACCAGTGCTGTCAGCCTGCCACCAATGCAGCATCAATGCACATTTGGTGGCACTGGCTGGCATGGCAAGTGACAATCCACATCAGTTGGCAAGTGACAACCCACATCTAGTGGCCGGTGACGTGGCAAGTGACAATCTGCAAATGGTGGCAAGAGATGTGCCTAGTGACAATCTCCAAATGGTGGTAGGAGAAGTAGAAAGTGACAATCCACATCTGCTGCCAGGTGAAAGTGGCAAGTGACAATCCACCTCTGGTGGCAGGTGACGGTGGCAAGTGACACGCTGCATCTGGTGGCAAGAGATGTGGCAAGTGACACGCCCAGGGCTCCCACTGATTCTGCAGTATGGTGAGTTGAACCACTTCATTATATATTATAATGTAACAATAGAAATAATGCACTTCAATCACCCTGACACCATATCAATCATTATGCCATAATGATTGAAGCGCCAACACCAGGCATCGCCTGCTTACCACTGGTACCCCCCCCCCCCCCCGCCCCCGCGGGCATGCAAAAAGGAGCTGCTATGGGCTCTAGCCCCAGATCTTTTGCAGACCTAGCAACTCCCCTGCCCCCCCCCCCCCAATCAACTACCTAGACTACACCCCCAATCAACTGCCCAAAATAAACTTCCCCCTGCCCTTTCAGCTGCCCAGAATATACCCCCCACCCCTCCATCAACTGCCCGAAATACCCTCATTAACTGCACAGAATATCACTTCCCCCTATCAATCCTACCCAAAATACCCCTCCCCCATCACCAGATCTCTGTTCTTGCCATTCCTTCCATAGACTGTTAGCTTCCCTCTTTCTGATCAAAACTTTTGTGCAAGAAGTCTCCCCCGTCATATCCCCTCTGCTCCAGTCATAGGAGTGCGCACAGTGTGGGCCGGATGTGCCTGGGCACACCCTAATCACCCCGTGTGGTGCAGATTCCCCTTTTCAACTGCTCTACTGACACCGTCCACTGCTCTACTGACACCGTCCACTGCTCTACTGCTCTAACTGACACCGTCCTCTGCTCTACTGCTCTACTGACACCGTCCACTGCTCCACTGACACCGTCCACTGCTCCACTGACACCGTCCACTGCTCCACTGACACCGTCCACTGCTCCACTGACACCGTCCACTGCTCTACTGACACCGTCCACTGCTCTACTGACACCGTCCACTGCTCCACTGACACCGTCCACTGCTCTACTGACACCGTCCACTGCCCTACTGACACCATCCACTGCTCTACTGACACCGTCCACTGCTCTACTGACACCGTCCACTGCTCTACTGACACAGTCCTCTGCTCTACTGACACAGTCCTCTGCTCTACTGACACCATCCACTGCCCTACTGACACCGTCCACTGCTCTACTGACACCGTCCACTGCTCTACTGACACCGTCCACTGCTCCACTGACACCGTCCACTGCTCCACTGACACCGTCCACTGACACCGTCCACTGCTCCACTGACACCGTCCACTGCTCTACTGACACCGTCCTCTGCTCTACTGACACCATCCACTGCCCTACTGACACCATCCACTGCCCTACTGACACCATCCACTGCCCTACTGACACCATCCACTGCCCTACTGACACCGTCCACTGCTCTACTGACACCGTCCACTTAGGGTTGCCAATTTTTCTTCAAGTCAAACCCAAACACTTTAGTGGCGCACAGCAAATTTTTTTTATACTATAAACTATACATATATTTTGCAATGAAATAACATTTCTAATCATATGAAGTTAATAACAAGAGTTCCCCTTTTACATCTGAATCTGCAGAGTTCCTCTTTTACACTGTAAGGGGGGACTCTGCAGACTCTCATGTAAGGGAGAACTCTGGGGACTCTGACATAAGGGATGCTCTGGGAACCCTGATTTAAGAGGGAACACAGTACTCTGATGTAAAAGGGAACACTGTGGCCTCTGATGTAAGGGGTGCTCTGAGAACCCTGATTTACCTTAGTGTACTCACTCAGAGGCAGAAGAGAGAAGGGGGGAGGCTTCAGTCACAGACAGGGATGGATGGTGAGCTCACTCACCCCTTGGCAGTCAGCGCCTCTCATCCAGATGTATCTGAGGCTGCTGGACTTCAAATTTCTGGCCCCCACTTTCCTTTTCTGAGGCACAGTTCTGGGGATTGGAGTGTGGGCAGCCACAGAGGGGTAGGGGCGGAAGGAAGAGGAGCAGATCAACCCCTCTCTCCTCTCCCGTCTGTGTGTGTGTCGGGGGGGGGGGATTGTTAGTTTTGGCTTTGGGCAGTGTGAAAGAGAGTGTAACAGACACTCTCAGCTTAGACAACTGCAGCCAGCAACCCTGCTGGGAACTGGGAAGCCATAGCTCAGTCTGAATAATGTGTCCAGGTTTCAAGCAGTTTAAAACCCAGACACATGATTCCAAACCCGAACTGTCGGGGTGAATCCCGGACGGGTAGCAACACTACATCCACTGCTCTACCGACGCCATCCACTGCTCTACTAGGGATGGCCGAATGGTTCGGCCCGAGCCGAACTTTCGTTGTTCGGACATTTGGCGAACATCCAAACAGACGGGTCGTTCGATTGTTTGTTCGGCCCCCTGAACCGGCCACAATGCATTGTGGAGTTGAACAGTGCATTGCAAGCCCTGATTGGCTGAAGCAGTGAAATCTTCAGCCAATTAGGGCACAGAGCACTGTCAGAGTCATGAATGGACACTGTCATCATGACTTTATCCAATCATGGCTCATTCCCGCCCCACAGTATCAAAGTATTCTTTCAATGGCAGCCATTTTCAGCGTGATTTCGGCGTGGAGAGAGATAGAACAGGGCTCTGTTCAGTGCTATTAGTTAGTGTGCTATACTGTGCTATTTTGCTTCAATTGTCAGTGTAGAATATTAGTTTAGTGTCGGTCTAGGGATAGTGTGAGTGTAGTGAGGAGGACCATCATTCAGCTTTGCATAGTGTGCAGCTAGAGTAGGGACAGCTCGGATAGTTTCATTGTAGTGTAGTGAGACCGTGTCAGTGATCTTTACATTAGTGTATAGCTAGAGTAGGGACAGTTCAGATAGCATCAGTGTAGTGATGGTTGAACACTTCTATTTGATTGTGCTACTGCCAGTTTAACGCCATTTACTTCTGTGTGCATTACTGCCAGTTTAACTCCATATAGTTCTGTGTGAGTTACTGCCAGTTTAACTCCATATAGTTTTTGTGTGTTACTGCCATTTAATGCCATATAGTTTTGTGCGTTACTGCAAGTTTAACGGCATTTACTTTTGTGTGCGTTACTGCCAGTTTAACGCCATATAGTTTTGTGTGCGTTGCTGCCAGTTTAACGCCATGTAGTTTTGTGTGCGTTACTGCCAGTTTAACGCCACATAGTTCTGTGTGCGTTACTGCCAGTTTAATGCCATATTGTTTTTTGTGCGTTACTGCCAGTTTAACGCAATAAAGTTTTTTGTGCGTTACTGACAGTTTAACGCCATATAGTTTTGTGCGTTACTGTAAGTTTAACGCCATTTACTTCTGCATGCGTTACTGACAGTTTACGCCATATCGTTTTGTGTGCGTTACTGCCAGTTTAACGCCATATCGTTTTTTGTGTTACTGCCAGTTTAACGGCATATAGTTCTGTGTACGTTTCTGCCAATTTACTGCCATATAGTTTTGTGTGCATTACTGCAAGTTTAACACCATTTACATTTGTGTGCATTACTGCCAGTTTAACGCCATATAGTTCTGTGTGCGTTACTGCCAGTTTACTGCTATATAGTTCTGTGTGCGTTACTGCCAGTTTACCGCCATATAGTTCTGTGTGCGTTACTGCCAGTTTACCGCCATATAGTTCTGTGTGCGTTACTGCAAGTTTAACGCAATATGTTTTTTTGTGCGTTACTGCCAGTTCAACGCCACATAGTTTTCTGCATTTCTGTAAGTTTAACGCCATTTACTTCTGCGTGCGTTACTGCCAGTTTAACGCCATATAGTTTTGTGTGCGTTGCTGCCAGTTTAAAGCCATATAGTTTTGTGTGCGTTACTGCCAGTTTAACGCAATAAAGTTTTGTGCGTTACTGCAAGTTTAACGCCATTTACTTCTGTGTGCGTTACTGCCAGTTTAACGCCATATAGTTTTGTGTGCGTTACTGCCAGTGATTCATAAACCAGGATAGTAGGAACATACCTTAGTATATATACCCAAGTATATCAGGAACATACCTGAGTATCTATACACAAGTATATCAGGAACATACCTTAGTATCCATAAACACGTGTAGTAGAAACAAACCGTAGTATATATACCCAAGTATATCAAGACCATACCTGAGTATCTATACTTAAGCATATTAGGAACATACTTTAGTATCGAAACCCTATTATATCAGGAACACACCCGAATATCTAAACCCAAGTATATCAGGAACATATCTTAGTATCCATACACAAGTATAGTAGGAACATACCTTAGTATCCATAAACAAGTATATTAGGATTATAATTGAGTATCTATACACAAGTATACCAGGAACATACCTTAGTATCCATAAACAAGTATAGTAGGAACATACCTGAGTATACTGTACATATTTAAGTATATAAGGAACAAGTATCCATACCCATGTATATCAGGAACATACCGAGTATCTATACCCAAGTATATCAGGAACATATCTTAGTATCCATAAACAAGTATATCAGGAACAGAACATACCGAGTATCTATACCCAAGTATATCAGGAACATATCTTAGTATCCATAAACAGGTATGTCAGGAACATACCTGAGTGCCTATACACAAGTATACTAGGAACCCACCTGATTATCTATACACAAGTATACTAGGAACATACCTTAGTATCCATAAACAAGTATATTAAGGAACATACCTTAGTATACATACACAAGTATATCAGGAATATACTTGAGTATCTATACCCAAGTATATCAGGAACATACCATATTATCCATAAACAAGTATAGTTTGAACATACCTGAGTATACTGTACATATTTAAGTATATAAGGAACAAGTATCCATACCCATGTATATCAGGAACATACCTTATTTATAACCCAGAAGATGAGTTACACAAACAAATATTCATACCCACGTGTATCAGGAATATTCTCAGTTTATACAGTATATATAGTATTTATCCCAGTATATCATGTACATACTTCAGTATTTACACGCCAGCATATGAAGAAAATGTCATAGTATTTATACCCCTGGTATATCAGGAACCTATTCCAATATTTATACCCCAGTATACCAGTACCTTAAACCAGTATTTATACCCATTATATTGGGAAAATACCACAGTATTAGGGTTTTGGTTAACCCTTGGCCCGAGGAACCCCTAAGGCGCCAGGTAGGAGGATTCTACACCTGTACTCACCCCAAGGTCACCATGTCACCCAGGCACGCCGGTCAGGTCGTACAATCCTGGCTGCTGTCCTATCTAAATACACAGATAAGACGTGGATCTCTCCATGTCACACCTTCTCCTGTCAGGACATCAGCCAGCAGAGTAGCCCGCCTTCAATCCAGGGAAATTCTGAACACCTATAGGTGTGTCCCTCCTGTGAGTATTGATAGGCTCCAAACGCTGATCATCTCCTGGCTTTAAAGCAGAACTAAACAAATTTGTTTAAATGGTTTCCCAAAATAGTTCTATTCAAAGCATGCTGTGAAGGATAATTGTCACAGTTGCTTGTGCTTTTAACCAGCCTAACCATCTTGAAATGTCAAACCGTGGCTTGGGTCCTAACTGATCACTTGTGCAGGACTGTGGCAGCTGCGGATCAAACAGAAGCGAAGATGGCAGCTTCTTTGCCTGTAAGGCTCCATTCACACTAGCGCGTTTTTTGATGCATTTTGCATTTTGCAGAAATGCATGGGAATTTTTTAACATTGGTTCCTATGGAACATGTTCACATCAATGCCTTTTTGTATCTCTGCATTTTTGGAAAGGGTCAGGGACTTTTTTTCATGCAAAATGCAGCGTTTTGCATGTAATGGAATTCAATGGACCAGCATCAAAAACGCAAGTGCACCGTTTTTGCAGCGTTTTTACAGCGTTTTTGATGCGTTTTTGCCGTTTTTTTTGTTTGTTTTTGTTTTTTTTAATGTAAAAAAAAAAAAAAAAAAAAAAAAAACGCGGCAAAAACGCTACAAAAACACTGCTCAAAAACGTGGCAAGCATGACAAAAAAACCTCCAAAAACGCTCAAAAGCAACATGCATAGGTGTGAATCGAGCCTTAGACCCCTTTCACACTGGGGCGGTTTGCAGGCGTTATTGCGCAAAAAATAGCGCCTGCAAACCGCCCCTAAACAGCCTCCGCTGTTTGTTCAGTGTGAAAGCCCGAGGGCTTTCACACTGAAGCGGTGAACTGGCAGGAGAAGAAAAAATCTCCTGTCAGCCGCTTTTTTGAAGCGGTGAAGGAGCGGTGTATTCACCGCTCCTAAACCACTCCTGCCCATTGAAATCAATTGGACAGCGCAGCTATACCGCGGTAATACCGCGGCTATAGCCGCGCTATACGAGGGGTTTTAACCCTTTTTCGGCCGCCAGCGGGGGGTTAAAACCGCACCGCTAGCGGCTGAATACCGCGGTAAAACAGCGCTGTTTTACCGCCGACGCCCCCTACCGCCCCAGTGTGAAAGGGGCCTAAAGGAGAAGAGGGTTTAGTTCCACTTTAAGTGTTAATAATGAAATAATGAATTTACACAATTTCGTATTAACCCACTGAAAAGCAAAGAAAATTCTTCTGAGGTTACCTGTGGGGTTTTTTCTTTGTATCCCGAACAATTATTCTGGCAGTTGTGGCTGTAATCG
Source organism: Lithobates clamitans (assembly GCA_037952925.1). Lineage (NCBI taxonomy): Eukaryota > Metazoa > Chordata > Amphibia > Anura > Ranidae > Lithobates > Lithobates clamitans. Next base: position 17,122 of record JBBGZY010003908.1, on the reverse strand, counting down.
TTCTTGGTCTACCTGACCTTGGCTTGGTATCAAGAGATCCCTAAATTTTCCACTTCTTAATAAAGGATTTAACAGTACTGACTGGTATATTCAAGGCTTCGGATAAGTTTTTATATAATTTTCTATCTTTATAAAGTTCCATTACCTTGTTACGCAGGTCTTTTGACAGTTCTTTTCTGATCCCTGTGGCTCAGTATCTAGCCTGCTCAGTGCATCCAGTGAGAGCTAATAAATTCATTGACTATTTATACACAGATACCAACTGCAATTTAAAAAGCCACAGATGTGGGAAATTAACCTTTAATTGCCATTTGAACCTGTTAGTGTCACCTTGTGTGTCTCTACCAAGGCCAACAATTCCAGGGGAGGGGAACTTTTCATCAGGGACATTTGGATTTCTGCTTACCAGTTCCAGTTTGCCCCTTATTACAGGGGGTCGGTTAACGCCTATGGCTCAAAACCCAGCCGGGGGCCTTTCTCCACATCAGTGTCACTCCACTTCTCCTGGTGGTACTCAAGGGATTCGGTAGGAAATGGACACCAGAAAAAAAACAGAGGCTCCAACTAGTGTAAAATGCTTAGGTTTATTTATATGAAAATTCTATCTTATAGCAATAAAAGTCTGGAGTATGGCGTGCTGGCCGGCACATACCAAACAACCCGTCCGTCGGGACAAGAAAGAGGTGGTGACGTCAGCACCTCGCTCCGCCCTACGCGTGTGCCCCAGGACGATGTCATTTGTGACGAAACGTGTGGGGCGGAGCGACGTGCTGACGTCACCACCTCTGTCGTGTCCCGACAGGCGGGTTTTTTGGTATGTGCCGGCCGACACGCCTAACTCCAGGCTTTTATTACTGTAAGCGAGATTTTTCATACAAATAAACCTAAGGATTTTACACCATTTGGAGCCTCTGGTTTCTTTCTGGTGTCCATTTCCTACCGAATCCCTTGAGTACCACTGGGAGAAATGGAGTGACGCCGTGATGTGGAGAAAGGCCCCGGCTGTATTTTAAGCCATAGGCGTTCACGGACCCCCTGTAACAAGGGGTCAACTGGAGCTGGTAAGCAGTTTCTACAGCTGGTGGTGGATTCACTGTGATACTAGTGGTGATGGATGATGGACACTACCAAGAAATGATTCACTTTATAACATTAAATGTGGACTTTTTGTACATTTAATTGATTCATTTGGTGACATATGGACTTTTATAATATTAGCGCAATTTTATTGTTTTTCTTACTTTGACTGTTATTGTGTTGCACAAAATTGGTGCTTAAGTTTGTTTGTAGGGACAGATATTATTTAGCGCAGTTTTTCACTTTTTACACATTTGGATTTCTGTTATTATGATTTAAATAGGAACCAAACAGCTATGCGATAATACATGACTTCATATAATCACTATCCTTAAATAAAAGACTTTTTTGGCATGATCATATTTTCAACATCCATGCCAAAATTTCACCATTTCTGCCGGGCGATGCAAACGTTTGAGCACAACTGTATGCGAGTATCACCCTATATGATAGCCTATATTTACCAAACACCCCATACTAACCCCCTAACCCCCAGTAGTGTATTTAGGTTTTGTGCTGCCCTAGGCCTGACTAAACAACGGCACCCCCTAATTTAAATATGACCCACCCCTTCCTGTCAAGGCCACACCCCTTGCTGTTTAAGACCCGCCCTGAAATTTTCGGGTGGGGACACTAGTTCTGAGGGCCTGGGGGGGGGGCAATGGATTCCCTTAATTTGCATAGATTTCCTCCCACTTCCTGTTTGGCTATGGGGCAGGAAGTGAAGGGAAATCTCTGCAATGGGACAGGGATGGTAAAAAATAAACTGACAGGTTCTATAACCCTCCCTTACTCTATCCAAAATGAAAAAAAAAAAGTGTTGCCTATAGTTCTACTTTAAGCACAAATTTCTGGAAATTTTATGGAGAGGACTAAGAAGATATAACCATGCCAATGGTGCAGCAGAAAACATATAGCACAGTGAGGAAGGTTTGTGGTCCAGGATAATAGGACAGTCAAAATTAGAAGTGGCACCCCCCCGTTGCGGAATGCCAGCCCGCGTACCGGAAGCAGTGAGGCCTCTTTATGGGGGCGCTAGACTTCTCAACCCAGTCCGCCCCATAAGACTGGTGCTACACTAACAGTGTATCGCAAGCCGGCGGGGACTCTTTCCGTGCTGCCCCCTGCAAAGTGCTGCCCTAGGCCTGGGCCTTGTTGGCCTAGGCCAGGATACAGCATTGCTAACCCCCCTGACACCCCTTACTGATTGCTTGTCATCCCATAATCGCTCCCCAGCGCCTCCGATGACGTCCGTGTGACGAAACGCGTAAGGCGGGACTATCTTGGCACGCACAACGTCATTTCCGCGGATCGTGGTTCCGGATATTCAACCGGTGGAACGCAAGCGGCGGTTCACGCTGACGCTGCGGCCCCGGAACACGGGGAGAGTATAGGAGACTGTGAGCTCTCTCTCCCACTTGGATATATTAATATTTTTTATCCGCCAGTGTGATATCAGCCTACTTTGACTGGACTGTTTTTTATATAAATAAATGAATACATTTTTTAAACAGAATCACGCTATGTGGATACCTTTCTTTAAATATTTTTAATACTTAAGTGGATATCCAGTGGGGACCTTTAATACATCAAGGGACAGGAAGTCCCCACCTCCTTGTGTGTAAGCAGCTGCCTTTGAGATTGGGAAGCGTGGAAGGAAACTGACACCTACACCACTGGAGTGACAGGACCAACATCATACGCTCGTACCCCTGCAGGGGTGGAGTGCTCCGGTGAGTGCAACCACATTGGGGGGTACTACCAGTTATTACGGCACGGCACTTTTCCACCAAAGAAGAACTTTCTGCACAATTGTTATGAACATTTTTTGCACTAAACAATATATGGGATTTTCTCTTTGACACTTAGTTGCGATTTGACACATTATTAATGATATATTATTGCGAATGGTTATTGCACATTTATGCACTACTGTTTGATAATCACTGCTTCTGGCACTTATCACTTTATATTTATTAATGTGAAGATTTATTTATGTGATTCAATGGTGTCGTTTTAATATTTGCGATTTTTTTGCACATATAGTAGCATTTTTTTCACTTAATAAGGCGTTTTTCACTAATATAAGGACAGAATTTTTTTGTAAGAAATTTCTGAATCATACCAATCTATATATTTTTTATTTTTAAATAGTAATTATTTTATGCACTTGAACATTTGTATAATTTTCAATCACACTCCTAGTTATAACACAGCGCCATTCCCTATATTTTGATTTCCATCCTTTGATATTTACCTATCGCCCCCTGACATCCCAAAATATTTCCTTGACAACCCATAATTACCCCCCCGATATTCCATAAAAGTTGCCCGTTACCCACGAATTCTCCCCTGACATCCCATAATCACTCCGACTAGGCCACAGGGGGGTCCAGATGTATAGATAGCCAGTATGGAACAAATTTCAGAGGGTAGTATTGGGGGAATTAGTGGTAGGTTGACTAAAGTACCTAAACCCAAGGTAAGTAAATGAACAAATCCAAATGGCAGCCTCAGAACACCCAACAAGGAAATAGTATGAGACTGGACAAAAACTACGAGGCATGTTCACTAATGCCAGGAGTCTGGCTGACCAGATGGGAGAACGAGAGCTACTCTTGTACGAGAAGCATTTAGAGTTTGTGGGAATTTCAGAGACCTGGTTTAACAGCACTCATGATTGGCTGGCAACCATTCAAGGGTATTCCCTATATCGCAGAGATAGGGAGGGTAAAAAAAAAAGGGGGGGGGGGGAGGGGTATGCCTGTATATCAAGAATGATGTACAAGTGGAGCAAGGGAGGAGGTGGAATCCTTATGGGCAGAGCTTCAAAAAGGAGGAAAGTAACACTGGGAGTATGCTATTGGCCCCCTAAGCAGAGGGAGGAGGGGGAGGCGGACCTCCTACTACAGTTTGGAATGGCGGCAAGGATGGGAAGTGTCATCATAATGGGGGATTTTAATTATCCAGACATAGACTAGGCGGAAGGAACCGCACATTCGTCTTATGCCGCATACACACGGTCGGAATTTCCGACAAACAAAATTTGAGGGTTGGTTCTCAAATTTTCTGACAAAGTCCGTTCCGATCGTGTGTACACAATTCCAACGCACAAAATTCCACGCATGCTCGGAATCAAGCAGAAAAACCGCACTGGCTATTGAACTTCATTTTTCCCAGCTCGTCGTACGTGTTGTACGTCACCGTGTTCTTGACGTTCGGCATTTCCGACAACATTTGTGCGACCGTGTGTGATCAAGACATGTTTGAGCCAACATCCCTCGGAAATAAATCCAGGATTTTGTTGTCGGAATGTCCGATTGCCTGTACACGGCATAAGGCTCGCCATCTCCTAAATGTCTTGCAGGACAATTTCATGGGTCAGATGGTAAATGCACCCACAAGAAACAAAGCATTACTAGTGTAGCAAAGTCCCTGGGCCCCTGAGGCCTAATGGTGACCTTCAGGGTTAGGGAAAGCTCACATCCTTCAGTGTAGAGTGGGTTACAAGTCATGGTGGGTGTGATGCAAGATAAAATGGTGGGTGCCAGACACTTTTTGAATGCAAAGAGATTTATTGTCTCTTAAACAGAACTGTGGGAGAGAGGGTTAGGGCCAGGACACCCTTAAGTAGATGCAAAGGTAGACAGCTATACAGGTGAAGGCCTCCAGCCGGACACCACTTCTGTATAGGTAGGACCGCTGTCTCCTATGGCAATAATCCTGTAGCTGTTACTAACGGTAAAGGTATTCAACTATCTGCAACACAAACAGTTTTCTTTACCCCACACTCACTGTGGGTCTTCACTTAAGGAGCCCCAGGCTCTCTCACTAGACTTCAGATCCACTAGCCACTGGATCCCCTGAGCGCTTTCACTGTAGCACTCAGTATCTTCCTCAAGCATCACCCCCACTTCACTGCTGGGTCCCTGGCTTGGATCTTATAGGTACTCCTCAAGCTTCACCCGTGCTGACACGTTAGGTCCCTGGCTTGGCACTCCACAAGCATCACCTCTTCTGTCCCGCTGGGTCCCTGACTTGGCATTTGCTGAAGCTTTCCCATTTCTTCACCGTCCCCGGCTGGCGAGAAGTCTGCTCTGGTACTGGCCTCAGCTTACGCACAATGATCTCCGGTAGCAAGGTGGATGGTCCCTTTGTGGCGACAGCTTCCCCTCTACCTCCGATCCACGACTGGTTCCCCGGCCGGTGGAACCGTTACTTCTGGTTGGACTACCAACCCTGCACTACTTCTGGATAGGCTCTCACCAAGCGGATAGGCCTTAGATTTCTGGCCTAACAGCCCAGGGCAATACGACACACGTCAACCCAGACAGCCATCCAGGTGGCACAGAACCCCCGATCACCTGACTCCACCCAAATAAATAGGCTCTCCCAGCAGGGCAAGGGACCCAAGAAAATCCCTGCCTATTCACTGAGACACCCCATTCATTCCTAACCTGTCCTTACAATGCCCTTGTCTTATCTAATGTCCCCAGATACCCAGCCACCTAGCGACAGCAGAGAGAAGTGCAGTGATTCCAGAAACAGGGCTAAATCAATTGATCTCCTAACAACTAACCAAGGCAACTATCACTGGGTAAATACATTTAATAGCAACCCTGCCTAAACATCAGGGTGCTACACTAGACCTACTGAATACTAACAATACAGACCTGACCGCGGATGTGGATATACAGGGCAATTTAGGAAACAGCGACCACAGGTCAATTGCCTTCAGTATAAACCACACAAATAGGAAACACAAGGGGAACACAAAGACACTAAATTTGAAAAGAGCCAACTTCCCTAAACTGCGCTCCTTGCTAGAAGATATTAAATGGGATAAAATCCTAGGAACAAAAAACACAGAGGAAAAATGGGCGTGCTTTAAGAGCATATTAAATAAAGGTATTGGCCAGTGCATCCAAATGGGGAATACATTTAAAAGAGCTAATAAAAGTCCTGGGTGGCTTAACTCCAACGTAAAAATGCATATAAAAGTGAAGGAGAAGGCCTTAAAAAAAATATAAGGCTGAGGGATCATTGTCAGCATTCCTACTTTACAAAGAATATAATAAGAAATGTAAGGGTGCAATCAGGGCGGCGAAGATAGAGCACGAAAGGCACATAGTGGAGGAGAGTAAATTAAAAAAAAAAAAAAACAAGAAATCCTTTTATTATATAAATTGTAAGAAAGGGAGGTCAGAACATATTGGCCCCATAAAGGATAATGAAGGGAATTTGGTTACAAAAGATGGAGAAGGTTTTGAATTTATTCTTCTCCTCAGTCTTCACGAGGGAAACGGGGGGATTCAGTAACCAAGACTGCAGTGTTTATCCTCATAACACATCACAGGAAGCACCTCCATGGCTAACAGAGAATAGAATTAGAAACTTAACATTAATAAAGTCACTCGGACCAGATGGCTTACACCCGAGGGTCCTTAACCGCTTTGCCTACTGGGCACTTACACCCCCTTCCTGCCCAGGCCATTTTTCAGCTTTCAGCGCTGTCGCACTTTGGATGACAATTGCGCGGTCGTGCAACACTGTGCCCAAAGTAAATTTTTATTATTTTCTTCACACAAATAGAGCTTTCTTTTGGTGGTATTTATTTACCACTTGCTTACTGGGCACCTAAAGACCCCTCCTGCCCAGACCAATTTTCAGCCTTTAGTGCTGTCAACTTCTGGGTTTTTAATTTTTTGTTAAAAAAAAATAAAAAAATAAAAAAGACTGTAATTTAAAAAAAAACAAAACTGTTTTATATTTTGTTAATAAATTTTGCAAACAGGTCATTTTTCTCCTTCATTGATGTACGCTGATGAGGCTGAACTGATGGGCACCGATAAGGCGGCACTGATGGACACTAATAGGCGGCATTGATGAGGTGGCACTGGTGGGCGGCGCTGAAGGGCATTGAAAGGTGGCAGTGATGGGCACTGGTGACACTGATAGGCAGCACTGCTAGGTGGTACTGATTGGCTCCACTGGTGGGCATTGATAGGTGGCACTCGTGGGCATTGAAAGGTGGCACTGATTGTTGGAACTTATGCATTGATTCATGGCACTGTGTGGGCACTGCAAGTGGCACTGGTGGGCACAGATGAGGCGGCTTCACCTCTTACTCTTCGGGACCAATGTCCCTTGCAATGAAGCCGGTGATCGGATTTTTTCTCCGTTTCTCAGCGTGAAGAGGAAAAAACAAACAAATTACCGATCTTCTGTTAAATTTTTTTTTACTTAGTTTCGGTCAGTAAATTTTGTAACCAAATGATTTTTCTCCTTCACTGATGTGCGCTGATGAGGTGGCACTGATAGGCTGAACTGGTGGGCATTGATGAGGAGGCACTAATATGCCGCACTTATGGGCACTGATATGTGGCACTGATAGGCACCAATAGGTGGTAGTGATGGGCGACACTGATAGGCAGCACTGACTGGCATCACTAATGGGCACTGATTGGTGACACAGTTGGCGCTATAATGTAATCAGGGCTTTGTTGCCCCCTGCTAGGAGACGCCGCTGATCGCCTCTCCTCACCACACACTCTGTCAGTGTGAGGCGAGGAGCGCCGATTACCGGCATCTCCGTGTTTACATGTGACCGGCTGTGATTGAACACAGCCGATCACATGGTTAAAGAGCCATGGACGTGGTTCTTTACAGAGATCGGGGTCGTGCTGTGTCCTAGCAACACGGCGCAGCCGCAATCGCCGCCCACCCCCGCGGGGGAGAGAGAGCGCCCGTTCCGGAAAGCCGTCATATGACCTTGTCCTAGAACGAGAGCCGCACCGCCATCATTTGACGGTGGGTGGGCGGCAACTGGTTAAGGAACTCAGTCAAGTGATTGCCAGACCATTGTTCCTAATTTTTAATGAACATTCTACTAACTGGAATGGTACCAGCTGATTGGAGAAAAGCCAATGTAGCATCAATATTTAAAAAAAGGACCAAAATACATCCCTGGGAATTACAGACCAGTTAGCCTAAACATCAATAGTATGCAAGCTCTTGGAGGGGTTGATAAGGGACCATATACAAGATTTTAGTAATGAAAATGGCATCATTAGCAGTAATCAGCATGGATTCGTGAAGAATCATTCTTGTCAAACCAATCTATTAATCTTCTATGAGGAGGTGAGTTGCCATTTAGATAAAGGAAGTCTTGTAGACGTGGTATATCTGGATTTTTCAAAGGCATTTGATATAGGTCCCCATAAACATTTACTGTACAAACCATTGTTGCTAACCCCCTGAAGTGAAATTTACTAGCAGAATGCCAAAATTTACAAACTGCACCAATTTTTTACTGGCGAAAAATCATGACATTTACTGACAGATCCACATTCTGTACTGACACTGCAAAAAGTACCTAAAATGACTGTTTTTGGTGCAAATATCAATATTTATACTATAAACACTATTAGCAACGTGTTTTACGTTAAACAAAAGTCATAAAACATTTCTCCGTTGACATGAAGGTCCGGTTACTATAACCCAGCCAGCACAGAGTTCCCCCTTACAGTGCAAGGGAATTCTTATGTAAAGGGGAACACTGCAGATCATGATGTAAGGGGGAAATCTGATGTTGGAGGGGGGGGGGGGGGGCTCTGGTGAATAGAGACCACCTTCCGCAGAGTAAATACACTAAGGTAAGGGCGATTACTAATATAGGGGGGAACCTTTATTTCAGTGCCCCCTTACATTATTGTATTTACTCCCCTCCTTACATCAGTGACCCCTCTCAGGCTGCCCTGGCGGCGCTGTCACTGACCTCCTCTCAGGTGCACCATGTAGGGCTCAGTCAGACGGCTACAGCTTGGTGACTGGTTTTATTCTATAGTCTCCTCTCCACATTCCACACATCTGTCTCTTCCTGTAACCCCCTTCCCAGCGGCGCTCCCATTCTTGTCTCCTTTCTAGGATTCCCCTCAGAGAGCGCAGACATGATAAAAGACAAGAGATGGTCAGAGGCTGCGGACATACTACAGGAGGTGGACGGAGGCCGCGGACATACTACAGGAGGTGGACGGAGGCCACGGACATACTACAGGAGGTGGACGGAGGCCGCGGACATACTACAGGAGGTGGACGGAGGCCGCGGACATACTACAGGAGGTGGACGGAGGCCACGGACATAGTACAGAAGGTGGACGGAGGCTGTGGATATGATAGTGTCCTCCTCACCATCTCACAGTGGCCGCCTCCTCCTCTGTCCCCCATCATATTACTTCTCCACATCATCAGCACAGTGCTGCCCTGACCTGTGGAGAGGTGAAAGGGGCACAGGAGGAGGACACGGCACACTGATGATGTGGAGAAGTAATATGATGGTGGACAGAGCACATCAGTCTCTGTCCCCTGCATGCCACGGCTTCACTCTCCCGACTCCCAGTAATGTCCTCCTCTCACTCTGACCACTTTTTGCTATATCCCCCCCACAGTTTCACTCTACTCTCCTATGGCGAATGCACTGCACGAGCTGCCATGGTCTCGATTGTCTATTCATCGTCTATGTTACTGCACATGCGCCGCCTGGCCGAACGCATGCAAGCTTTCCCGAGCCTGTCCGGCTTCGGAACGGCGCATGTGCAGTTGCATGACTGGCTCGCGGACATCTTTTTTACGGGCACTGATGGTCGTAAAGGACTTTAACAGGCAGCCCAAAAAACAGGTTACATTTACGGGCTGCCCATAAATCTACGGGCGGTTGGCAACACTGGTACAAACTAAGGTCTGTCAGCATGGACCATAGGGTGAGTACATGGATTGAAAAATGGGGAGTACTTGGAATGGTCCGTTGTGGAAAGTGGGGTCCCCCACGGTTCTGTCCTGGGACCAATCCTATTTAATTTATTCATAAATGATCTAGAAGATGGGATAAAACAGTTCGATCTCTGTATTTGCGGACAATACTAAGCAGAGCAATAACTTCTCCGCAGGATGTGGAAACCTTGCAAGATCTGAACAAATTAATGGGGTGGGCAACTACATGGCAAATGAGATTTAATGTTGAAAAAATGTAAAATAATGCATTTGGGTGCCAAAAATATGAATGCAATCTACTCGCTAGGGGGAGAACCTCTGGGGGAATCTAGGAAAGGACCTGGGAGTCCTAGTAGATGACAGGCTCAGCAATGGATTGCAATGCCTGGCTGCTGCAAGCAAGGCCAACAGAATATTGGCATTAAAAAGGGGATTCACTCCAGAGATAAAACGATAATTCTCCCGCTTTAGAAGACTCTGGTCCGGCCGCACCTGGAGTATGCTGTCCAGTTCTGGGCACCAGTCCTCAGGAAGGATGTACTAGAACTGAAGAGAGTCCAGAGAAGGGCAACAAACCTAATAAAGGGTCTGGAGGATCTCAGCTATGGGGAAAGACTGCAAGCACTGAACTTAAGCGTCTCTTCTCCAGAGAGAACCAGACGGGGTATGATTTCTATGTATAAATACCGTTCTGGTGACCCCACAATAGGGATAAAACTTTTCCACACAAGGGAATTTAAAAAGACGCGGCCATTCATAAAATTAGAAGAGAAGCGGTTTAACATTAAACTGCATAGAGGGTTATTTACTGTAAGAGCGGTAAGGATGTGGAATTCTCTTCCACTAGCAATGCGTCAGTTGCTCATGGGGGTGTGGCTACATGTTAACCTTGAAAATTCTGAATGAACCCTTCACACACGGCTCTACTATACTCTACTGTGCGCCACAGCTCCCCCTTCCTCAAAAAAAAAAAAAGAAGAAATAAAAAAAGGCACACAAATGTTTGACAAGTCCTTTATTAAGTACATTAAAAACCCCAAAAATGTCCCTCATCGTAAATTTATCAACAATACCAAGTCCCTACTCTGCCTGTCCCATTCTGGCTTTATACCCACCTTCCTCATATCCAATATCTCAGAAAAGTCAGTACACCCCTCACATTTCTGTAAATATTTCATTCTATCTTTTCATGTGACAACACTGAAGAAATGACACTTTGCTACAATGTAAAGTAGTGAGTGTACAGCTTGTATAACAGTGTAAATTTGCTGTCCCCTCAAAATAACTCAACACACAGCCATTAATGTCTAAACCGCTGGCAACAAAAGTCAGTACACCCCTAAGTGAAAATGTCCAAATTGGGCCCAATTACCCATTTTCCCTCCGCGGTGTCATGTGACTCGTTAGTGTTACAAGGTCTCAGGTGTGAATGGGGAGCAGGTGTGTAAAATTTGGCGTTATCGCTCTCACTCTCTCATACTGGTCACTGGAAGTTCAACATGGCACCTCATGGCAAAGAACTCTGAGGATCTGAAAAAAAAAAAAAGAATTGTTGCTCTACATAAAGATGGCATAGGCTATAAGAAGATTGCCAAGACCCTGAAACTGAGCTCCAGCACGGAGGCCAAGACCATACAGCGGTATAACACGACAGGATCCACTCAGAACAGGCCTCACCATGGTCAGCCAAAGAAGTTGAGGTCACGAGCTCAGCGTCATATCCAGAGGTTGTCTTTGGGAAATAGACGTATGAGTGCTGCCAGCATTGCTGCAGAGGTTGAAGGGGTGGGGGGGTCAGCCTGTCAGTGCTCAGACCATACGCCGCACACTGCATCAAATTGGTCTGCATAGCTGTCATCCCAGAAGGAAGCCTCTTCTAAAGATGATGAACAAGAAAGACCACAAACAGTTTACTGAAGACAAGCAGACTAAGGACATGGATTACTGGAACCATGTCCTGTGGTCTGATGAGACCAAGATAAAATGATTTGGTTCAGATGGTGACAAGCGTGTGTGGGGGCAACCAGGTGAGGAGTACAAAGACAAGTGTGTCTTGTCTACAGTCAGGCATGGTGGTGGGAGTGTCATGGTCTGGGGCTGCATGAGTGCTGCCAGCACTGGGGAGCTACAGTTCATTGAGGGAACCATGAATGCCAACATGTACTGTGACATACTGAAGTAGAGCATGATCCCCTCCCTTCAGAGACTGGGCCGCAGGGTAGTATTCCAACATGATAACGACCCCAAACACATCTCCAAGATGACCACTGCCTTGCTAAAGAAGCTGAGGGTAAAGGTGATGGACTGGCCAAGCATGTCTCCAGACCTAAACCCCCCAACCGATGGACTCTGGCCAGCCCCGCAGCATTCCTCTCCATCCCCCTTCTCCACATTCCTCTGAACAACCCAAACCAGTCACACCGGACTGGGACACCAGTGCTGAACACAAGCTGGGTGGCTATAAGTGGATATAAAAAGTCTACACACCCCTGGTAAAATGTCAGGTTTGTGTGATGTAAAGGAAAAAAAAAAAAGAGACAAAGATAAATCATTTCAGAACTTTTTCCACCTTTAATGTGAATATAAACTATAATATAAACTGTACAACTCAACTGAACAACAAACTGAAATCCTTTAGGTGGAGGGAAGAAAAAATAAAAATAAAATATGGTTGTATAAGTGTGCACACCCTTACACTAATACTTTGTTGAAGCCCCTTTTGATTTTATTACAGCCCTCTGTCTTTTTGGGTAGGAGTCTATCAGCATGGCACATCTTAACTTGGCAAAATTTGCCCGCTCTTCTTTTGCAAAAACATGCCAAATCTGTCATATTGCGAGGACATCTCCTGTGCACAGCCCTCTTCAGATCACCCCACAGATTTTCAATGGGATTCAGGTCTGGGCCATTTCAAAACTTGAATCGTCTTCTGGTGAAGCCATTCCTTTGTTGATTTGGATGCAGGGCTCGACAAACCCTGGGCGCCAGGTCGCATTTGCGACTAGAATTAGCGCCCTGGCACCTGGGGCGGCACAGCTGGGGTATCCTGTGTCCGTTCGACACCCCCCCCCCCTCCCGGCGCGATCGCGTTGGGCCGCGCCGGTAATTGAGGCCCCGGCTTTGCGGCCTACTGCAGTCCTATGGTTCCTTCTGCAATCGGGCGCCCTCTGGTGGTGGCAGTTGGTATTACAAGACATCCAGCAATGCTAATGGAGCAGCTTTCCCTACCTGTTTTCACTGCCTGCTCATCTCCTTCCCTTTACTTAGAACCCCCAAACATTATATATATTTTTTATTCTAACACCCTAGAGAATAAAATGGCGGTCATTGCAATACTTTCTGTCACACCGTATTTGCGCAGCGGACTTACAAGCGCACTTTTTTAGGAAAAAATACTTTTTTTAATTAAAAAATAAGAAAACAGTAAAGTTAGCCCAATTTTTTTTATATTGTGAAAGATAATGTTACGCCGAGTAAATTGATTCCCAACATCACGCTTCAAAATTTTGTCCGCTCGTGGAATGGCGACAAACTTTTACCCTTTAAAATCTCCATAGGCGATGTTTAACGTTTTATTCTACAGGTTGCATGTTTTAAATTACAGAGGAGGTCTAGGGCTAGAATTATTGCTCTCGCTCTAACGATCGTGGCGATACCTCACATGTGTGGTTTGACCACCGTTTTCATATGCGGGCGCTACTCACATATGCGTTCGCTTCTGCAACCGAGCTCGGCGGGACGGGGCGCGTTTAAAAAAAAATTATTTTTTCTCTTATATATTTTACTTTTTATTTTTACACTGTTTGTTTAAAAAAAAAAAAAAAAAAAAAAAGTGTCACTTTTATTTCTATTACAAGGGATGGGGCACATTTAAATTTTTTTTTTTCTTATTCATTTTAACGTTTATTTTTTCACTGTTCTTTTAGAAAAAAAAAAAGTCACTTTTATTCCTATTACAAGGAATGTAAAAATCCCTTGTAATAGAAAAAAAGCATGACAGGACCTCTTAAATATGAGATCTGGGGTCAAAAAGACCTCAGATCTCATATTTACACTAAAATGCATTAAAAAAGAAAAAAAAAAAAAAAAAAAGCCTGCCGCCGATAAAAGTGATCGCGCTGCGAATCTGCTGCAGAGACCACTTTTATCTGAAAGAGAACCGCCGGCTCTTGAAGAAGATACTGGGGTTATGGTAGCTAGCTGCTACCATAAGAACGGTATTTCTCTTCAAAGACAGGACGTATAGATTCGTCATGCGGGAAGGAAGTGGTTAATTAAAATGAATTTATTATTTGTCATCTCCCTGCTTGGCCCCTTTCACACGGGCTGTCTGATCAGGTTCGGCTGTCAGTTTTTTAAGCGGACCTGATTGGACCCTTAGCGGGGATATGGCGGTCTTGTGTCCCTGCATGGCAGGAAATAAAAGCAGTCACATTCGTTCTAGTCGTCTCTGTGTAAATTTAAGATTGGTTAATTTTTATATTGAAAATAAAGCTTTGTCGGTCGTTTAAAAAAAAAAAAAAAAACCTGGCTCCTAACATTTTTAGCTGGCTCCTAGATTCCAAGCAAATTTGTCAAGCCCTGTTTGGATGGATGCTTTGGGTCATTGTCATGCTGAAAGATGAAGTTCCTCTTCATGTTCAGCTTTTTAGCAGAAGCCTGAAGGTTTTGTGCCAATATTGACTAGTACAGTATTTCCAACTTTTCATAATTCCCTCTACCTTGACTAAGGCCCCTGTTCCAGTGGAGGATAAAACAGCCCCAAAGCATGATGCTGCCACCACCACCATGCTTCACAGTGGGTATGGTGTTTTGGTGATGTGCAGTGTTGTTTTTGCGCCAAACATATCTTTTGGAATTATGGCCAAAAAGTTTAACCTTGGTTTCATCAGACCAGAACACAATTTTCCCACATGATTTTGGGAGCCTTCAGATGCGTTTTTGCAAAAATTTAGCCAGACTTGGATGTTTTTCTGCATAAGAAAAGGCTTCTGTCTTGCCACTCTACCCCATTGCCCAGACATATGAAAAATACGGGATATTGTTGTCACCACACAGCCAGTACTTGCCAGATATTCCTGAAGCTCCTTTAATCACTGGGCACTTAAACCCCCTTCCTAACCAGACCAATTTTCAGCTTTTGGTGCTCTCACACTTTGAATGACAATTACTCAGTAATGCAACACTGTACCCATATGAAATGTTTGTCCCTTTTTTTCACACAAATAGAGCTTTCTTTGGGTGGCATTTAATCACCGCTGGGTTTTTTATTATTTGCGCTATAAATCAAAACAGACTGAAAATTCAGTAAAAAAAAAAAATTCTGTTTCTGTTAAAATTTATTGGCAGAGTATGGGCACTGAGCAGCGCTGTGGGCACTACAGATCCAGCCCACAGCGCTGCTGCAAACGATCTTTCCCCCTCTCCCCTCGCACTGTACAGACAGGGCAGGGAGGAACCGGCGTCATGACATGACACCGGTTTGTTTACAAGTGATCGCTCCGTCATTTAAGAGGGAAGTTTCAGGAAACATTTTTTTTTTTTTTTCCAATAAAACCACTTTGAAGCAAAATAATGGTCAATGCCAATCAATGCAGCCTTATTAATGCCCATCTGCAGCCTGATGCCCATCTGCAGCCTCACCACCTCTCATGCAGTGCAGGAAATCAGGAGGGGGGGGGGGGGACGACGAGCGCCGCCGGAATCACCGAGCCGTCATCTTCTGTTTACAGTACTCGGCTCTCAGTCCTGCCTCCGCCATTGGACCAGCTCTTGTGATTGACAGAACACTGTTCCAATGCCGGTGGCGGAGGTGGGACGTGTGTGTGGCGTCAGAGCCGAGTAAACAGGACGTGTCGGCTTGGTGATTCCGGCGGCGCTCATCCCCCTCCGAGGTACGCTATCCGCGTATAATAAGCCCCCCCCCAATTTCAGGGGGAAAAAAGTGCGTGTTATACGCCAGTAAATACGGTATCTTCTATTTAACAGGGGTCTCAAACTGGAGGCCCTCCAGCTGTTGTGAAACTACAAGTCCCATGAGGCCTTGCAAGGCTGACCGTTACAAGCATGACTCCCACAGACAGAGGACTTGTAGTTTTGCAACAGCTGGGGGGCTGCCAGTTTGAGACCCCTGATTGAAAGGTAACAGTTGTTATCAAGTTTGCAGATACAAAACAAAAATGTGTGGAAAGGGGGGGGGGGGGGGGGACCAGGAAGTCGTCTATAAAAGGCTGCACATTCTCCACCAACCTTATCCTGAAGACCGCTGTGGAGAGACTAAACATAAGAGATCTCAGTCAGCCTGCAGTAAATGACCCCCGCCAGTGTGTTCATATACACAGAATACAGCATAAGCTATGGGGGGGGGGGGGGGGGGGGGGAACAAAAAAAAACAAACAAAAAAACAAAAACAAAAACACACAACAAAAAGGAGGAGCACGCCACCTAAATGCGATATTTATTTATTGTAGCTATTTATACAACGCAGAAAATTTACACAGCACTTTCCATACCAAACATTCACATCAGTCCCTGCCCCCCAAGGAGCTTACAATCTAAAGATTCCTATCTCATACACCTACTGGGCCCATTTTAGACAGGAGCCAATAAACTTACCAGCATGTCTTTGGAGTGTGGGAGGAAACCTGCACAGGGAGAACATGCAAACTCCATGCAGATAGGAGGTCTGGCCGAGATTCAAACAGAGGATCCCAGGTCTGCAAGGCAGACATGCTAAACCACTGTGCGGATATTTAGTGGGAGGAGTCACCTGCTGGCCTAGTATGTCTCTTGCAGATCTCCCTGCGATAATCCCTCCCCCACCATGGCATTCAAGGTTTTCCTGTCTAGTTTAGCAACATCGTGACACTCCTGCACTGCAGCACAACGCACCC
Source organism: Lithobates clamitans (assembly GCA_037952925.1). NCBI lineage: Eukaryota > Metazoa > Chordata > Amphibia > Anura > Ranidae > Lithobates > Lithobates clamitans. Next base: position 383 of record JBBGZY010003908.1, on the reverse strand, counting down.
GGCACTTCAGGACTCCACCACAATGCACAACACATCATGGTGTACTGCATCACACAAAAAAGGGTCATGTGCAATTTCTATATGTACAATAGGATGCACTACCTTAACCCCTTCCTGCCCGCCCCAGTCTCCCTTTAAAAGCCCAGGGGACAGGATGCATCATGTGACCACTGACTGGCTGTTACAATGGTCACATGCTTGAGAGCTGGTTCCACAAGTTACCTATTGTCATTGGGGGGGGGGGGGGGGGGGTCGGGGAGCCATCTTGACACTTGTCTACTGGGCACACTTTCACCCCCTTCCTGCCCAGGCCAAATTTTCAGCACTGTCACACTTTTAAATGAAAATTGCACGGCCATGCTACACTGTGCCCAAATTAAATT
>JBBGZY010003907.1:0-24942 GCA_037952925.1 Lithobates clamitans | reverse complement strand
TGTCCCCACCCACCCCGTGTGCTCCTCTCCAATGGGCTTTCTCCTACTACATTTGTCTTCCTCCCAATCACCACCTCCCCCCCCCCTAACCTTGTGTCCCCCCCCCCCCCCCCAACCTTGTGTCTCCCCCTATGGGCTGTCCCTGTCCACCTTTCTGGATAGCCTCATCTGCCTTTGTGTCCTCCTCAAATGGTATGTCTCCGCCCACTTTCACATGCTCCCACCCCTCATGGGCCATCCACTCCACCTTTGTGTCCCCCCCCCCCATGGGATGTCCCTGCAAAACCTTTGGGCTCCCAATCCCCCAATGGGCTGTCCCAGCCTACCTTTGTGCCTCTTTCCTCTTAGCCTGTCACCACCCACCTTGTGTGCTCCTCCCCAATGAGCTGTCTCCACCTACCTTTGCCTTCCTCTGAATCACCACCCTTTCCCCCAACCTTGTGTCTCCTTCTATGGGCTGTCCCTGTCCACCTCGGTGGATATCCCCATTCACCTTTGTGTCTCCCCCCAAATGGGCTGTCTTCACCCATCTCTGTGCGCTCCCCATCCCTTGTGAGCTGTTCCTCTCAACCTATTGGCTGTCTCTGCTTGCCTTTGTGTCTTCCCCCAATGGGATGTCCCTGTCCAACAACATTATGCTTCCATTACCCCCAGTAAGGGGGGATAGGAGCACACAAGAGGGTGTGGGCAATAAAAACGTTTAAAATTATTTTTTCATTTGTATTGTACCCCTGATGAAGGGTTGTTTAAACCCCCAAAACATGTTGGATCTCTTCTTCTATTGCAGAGGTGTCTTTTACACTCAGTTGGATTTCCCTCAAGAACCCCCTATGTTTAAGGGTGCTTTGGCACATGTTAACAGCCTCACTGAAAAGGTTCGGCTTAACTAATGAGACAGTCATTCAAAAACAACAGACCCCAATAATACAAAATCTAGCCCCTTTTATGCCTGAACTTAAAAATAAAAGCTTGTCATGGGTGCCGCATGCCCTCCAAAATTAAAAAATTGAATTGGAATACATTTTAAGTATGGGATTAAGAGAACGAGGGCTATAAGCTTAGATTTTTGGTTTCAGTGGCAAGAGCCTGACTTTGGTCACCACAACAGGAAGTAAGAAAATCTCTCCAAGTAGCACAGAAGGAAGTTCTAATCTTTTCAAACACACAGATAAAAAGTTTTTAGGAGTCCCCCCTTCAGGTAAAAAAAAAGCTCCACCCCCACTTATGGGTGTTGCGGTCTCCTCACCTGGCTCCGGTCCTTGTCCACCTTCTTGAAACACTTATTTAAGGAGAGGTTGTGCCGCACCGAATTTTTCCAGCCGGTGGGCGCATTGGCAAAGTACGGAAAGTGCTCCAGAATCCAATTGTAAATATCCTTTACGGGCAGCCTCTTGGTGGGCGAGTCCTCGATGGCCATGAAGATGAGGCAGCTGAAGGAATAGGGAGGTTTGCAGTTGGGGTTTTGCTTGGCGTCGTAGGGCATGTCCGACTGGGCGGGCGATGGCGGGGTGTCGTCGATGTCCTGCACGGGGCTGACGCTCCGCAGGACCGAGTCGCCGAAACTTTTCAGCAGGTTTTTGCTCTCGTGCAGCCAGTTCAGGTTCGTCAGCTCCTCGTCCTCCACGGCGCCCTTCTCCTTGTTTATTTTAACAGCGGGCGGCGGGAAGTCGAGGTCATCGTCGTCGTGCAGCGGGTTCGACAGCGCGCTGCTGCGGTAGCTGGAGATGCTGATACCCGTGCCTTCCGGCTTCTTGCTGGGGGGCATTACTGGACCCATTTAGGCGAAGAGCCCTGGAGGGAGAGAGAGAAAGAAAGATGCCGTCAGTAGTGGAAAGGAGAATTCATCACATTAAAGGGGAACTAAACTCTCCTATCCTTTTCAGCCAAAGAAGAAGCTGCCATCTTAACCTCTATTTTTTTTTTCCTTTTTTAATGTAAAGGTTTTTTTAGGTTTCCAAAAAAGGTGAGGAGGGCTCCACCAGGGCAATAAAGGGGAACCTGCAGGATGGGGGCCAGTATGGGCAATAAAGGGATACATTTAGGAAGGAGGCTCAGGCAGGGTGGTGATAAAGGGAAGCCTGTTGGATCGTGGGCACTGGTGGGGTGATAAAGGAAGGCCTACAGGATGTGGGGGGCTAGTGTGGTGATAAAGGGAAGACTGCAGGATGGGGGGCTCCAGTGGAGTAATAAAAAATGGAGGCCTGTAGGATAAGGGTTTTGGCAAGGCAAAAAAAAAGCCTGTGGGATGGGGGGCTCCAACAAAGGGACACCTGCAGAACAGGAATTTGCTCTGGAAGGGTGATAAAGGGGCACTTGTGGGAAGGTGGGCTCAGGGATGACAATAAAAAGGGATGTCTGCGGGATGGAGGCCCCAACAGAGTGATAAAGAAATGCTTGCTACAGGAAAGGGAAGCTCTGGCAGGGCAATATAGAGGAAGCTCATGGGGGGCTCGTAAGATGGGGGGGGGGGCTCGGGTCAGGCAGGGCGGGGTGATAAAGAGAGGCCTGCGGGATGGGGACTCTGGCGAGGTGATAAAGGGGGGCCATGGTGGAGTGCTAACGGGGGGCTTGTAGGATGGGGGCAATAAATGGGGGGCTTGGCGGGGTGATAAAGGGAGGCCTTCGGGATGCTGGCTCTGGCGGGGCGCTAAAGGGGGGCCTGTGGGATGGGGGCTATGGCGAGGCAATAAATGGGGGCCTTGGTGGGGTGATAAAGGGAGGCCTGCGGGATTGGGGCAATAAAGGGGGCCTTAGCAGAGTGATAAAAGGGAGGCCTGCGGGATGGGGGCCCTGGTGGGGTGATAAAGGGGGGCCATGGCAGAATGCTAAAGGGGGGCCTGTGGGATGGGGGCTCTGCCAGGGAGATAAATGGGAGGCAATAAGGAGAGGTATGCAGGATGGGGGCTCTGGCGGGACAAAAAAGGTGGGCCATGCTAAAGAGGGGCCTGTGGGATGGGGGCTCTGGCGGGGCAATAAAGGGGGCCTTAGCAGGGTGATAAAGGGAGGCCTGCGGGATGGGGGCCCTGGTGGGGTGATAAAGGGGGGCCATGGCGGAATGCTGTGGGATGGGGGCTCTGCCGGGCGATAAATGGGGGGCCTTGGCGGGGTGATAAGGAGAGGTATGCAGGATGGGGGCTCTGGCGGGACGATAAAAGGTGGGCCATGCTAAAGAGGGGCCTGTGGGATGGGGGCTCTGGCGGGACGATAAAGGGGAGCCTGTGGGCTATGGCGGGGTGATAAATGAGGGCCTTGGCGGGTGATAAAGGGGGTCCTGTTGGATGGGGGCTCTGCTGGGGTAATAAAGGGAGGCCTGTAGGATGGGGGCTCTGGCAGGGCAATAAAGGGGGCCTTAGCGGGGTGATAAAGGGAGACCTGTGGGAGGGGGGCCCTGGTAGGGTAATTAAGGAGGGTCTGCGGGATGGGGGCATTGGCAGGGAGACAAGGAATACCTGCAGGATTGGGGGTTCTGGCGGGTCAATAAGGGACACCTGCGAGACAAGGCGGGGCATAAAAAAGAACTCTGGCGGCAGTTCTAGGCCCTCTGAGAAACTCCGCTGCGCCTAACGAGGGAAGTCGGAATCCCAGGAGCCTCTAAACAGAAAATGATATCATGGCTGACAGTAAAGTCATTTAATTGCTCTGTTGCCATGGCAACACGCTGCTCTCTTCAGTGTAATTTGTTTATCTGCCAGTTACCTCCCTGAGAGACGGAGCGCCGTTCTGTCAGATTCTCGGCTCCTTTTACTTTCATTCCTCTGCAGATATCTGACAAGGACTCACTTCTCCCAGCCCAGGGACAGGGGGCGGAGCCCGGAACTTCTAAAGCTACTTATGGAATAGGGTTCTGCCTTCTGCAGCATTCCTGACCCACAGAGCTCACAATCTAAATCGACAACAGGTACATATCTCATGTCCTATTTAACTTCAAGCTCCACCCAAAACTCAGAAATCCAGTCACATGTTGGCTCCTCATGTTGCAACCTGATTGTATATATACACATGTACATATATGGTGAGCTTAAGAGATTGTACAATCTACCATACATGTTACAATTGTACACTCTCCTTTAGACCAACAACTATGTAGTACAAGAGCCCAATTGGATACAGTTTGGTTGAATAGATTAGGTAGGTCCTCATATTACATAGCTTTGGTAAATCTTGTTAATGGTGGAGATTGGGGGGGGGGGTGGAAATTTGTATTGAGAGGGGGAATTTTAGGTGGGTGGCAGGGAGTAAGAATTGCTCTAGGAGGGGATATTTGGGGTGGGGGGTGTTAGGAGTAGCGATTTAGCGGGATTTGTGTTGGGAGGTGTGATGGGGGGGGGGGGGGGGGGTTGTGCTAGAAGAGGTGATACGGTGGAGAAGGGAGGGGAATTGTGGTAGGAGGGGTGTATTTTTTGTTTTTTTTTGGGGGGGGGGGATTTGTACTGGTAGAGATGATTAAGGGGTACTTGTGCTAGGATGGAAAATTTGGGGGAGGGGGATGAATTTAATTTTTGCTAGGAGGGGGGGAAGGGGGAGGAATTTGTGCTAGGAGGGGGAGAAATTTGTGCTAGGAGGGGGGATAGGGGGTGGGGGGGGATTTGTGCTGAGAGGGGGAATAGGGGTGGGCATTTGTGCTAGGTGGGGGGATTTGTGCTGAAAAGGGGATAGGGGTGGGAATTTGTGCCGAGGGGGGGGATAGGGGTTGGAATTTGTGCCGAGGGGGGGGATAGGGGTTGGAATTTGTGCCGAGGGGGGGGATAGGGGTTGGAATTTGTGCCGAGGGGGGGGGATAGGGGTTGGAATTTGTGCCGAGGGGGGGGATAGGGGTTGGAATTTGTGCCGAGGGGGGGGTAGGGGTTGGAATTTGTGCCGAGAAGGGGGATAGGGGTGGGAATTTGTGCCGAGGGGAGGGGATTAGGGGTGGGAATTTGTGCCGAGGGGGGGGATAGGGGTGGGAATTTGTGCCGAGGGGGGGGGATAGGGGTGGGGATTTGTGCCGAGGGGGGGATAGGGGTTGGAATTTGTGCCGAGGGGGGGGATAGGGGTGGGAATTTGTGCCAGGAGGGGGATAGGGGTGGGAATTTGTGCCAGGAGGGGGATAGGGGGTGGGAATTTGTGCCGAGGGGGGGGGATAGGGGTGGGGGTTTGTGCTGAGAGGGGGGGGATAGGGGTGCGGGTTTGTGCTGAGAGGGGGGATAGGGGTGCGGGTTTGTGCTGAGAGGGGGGGGATAGGGGTGCGGGTTTGTGCTGAGAGGGGGGGAAAGGGGTGGGAATTTGTGCTGAGAGGGGGGGATAGGGGTGGGGGTTTGTGCTGAGAGGGGGGGGATAGGGGTGGGGGTTTGTGCTGAGGGGGGGGTAGGGGGGGGGGGTTGTGCTGAGAGAAGGGGATAGGGGTGGGGGTTTGTGCATACATCTTGGGGGGGGGGGGACTTGGCATGTTAGCTCTGGGCTCTAGATGACCTTGTCCTGGCACCGCATACACATACAATACAATCGTATAGACAGTTTCAATGTTACGAGAACAATTCTATATGAATTGGTCAGATCTAAAAGAAAAGTCCTCATACCAACTATTGAGACACGAGAAGCTGGTCACACATCTTGCAATCTAATTGCACAATTGCCTCAAGGATCAATATAAAGTTTCAATGTAACCATACAATCTTAGTACAATAAACTTTAAAGTGATCAGAACACAATGTCATATGAAGAATTCCCATATCCATCCAATCAGTTACTTTCACTAAATATTTATCGGTAGACCTAAAGCTTGCCATGCCTTATACAACCCGATTGTACAATCTTTTAGTGATCCCATTTAAATGCATCTAATCTAACAGGAGGACATACCTAAACAATCTGTTCAATTTGTATCCAACCAGGAAAGTCCGTGCACCACATAGCTGGGGGGTAGATCTAAAAGAAGATTGTACAATCAGGTTGTACAGTGTCTTCAAGGAGATCGTAATGTGTGTGGTGAACTTTAGGCTGGCCATACACTATACAATTTTCTTATTCAATTTCCTTTGGGTTTACCTTCAACTATGTAGTGCAAGGGCCTGCCTGACTGCACACAAATTGAAGGTGTTTCGGTTTGATCTCATATTATATGGTTTTGGTAAATCTGAAAGGAAAATTGCACAAGATAATTAACAGTTCATTGCAGTCATTTACGCAACAGTTTTACCCCCGATTGTACAATCAGATTGTAATGCACTGCCATCTTAAAGATTGTGAGATCACATTGCAGTGTGTGTGACCAGCGCTGGAAAAGTTTAAAGGAACTGACAAAATAAATCGCCAAACAAAAACGCAAAGATTCATCTTACGTTTTTTTTGTTCTTTTTTCAAAATTGGCAACCAATGAAAGCGAGAAAACGCTCAGCATGCAGCGTTGGCTCGTGAACCGTCACTGTTTCAGCACCGAACTGGCAGTCGCCAGATCACATATTGAGGAAAAAAAAAAAAAAAACGGCCACACGTAGCCAATCTTGCGAATGACAATCTGCGATTATTTTCTTCAATCTGATTGCACCCATCTGATTGGTGCGCCCCACGCGGCGCAGGAACTGCGTACAACCAGAGGGCGATACGGTGCAGAAAGGTGACAAGACGGGACAAAACTAAAAATACTTTTCTTCTTTCATCGGACAAGTCTCCAGTTCTCTTTGAGTGATCCGTTCTCCATGGCAGCGGATTTTATATCGGGCCCCCCCCCCGTCACCTGCAGGCGCCCCCAGACCATTCGCTGACAACCGGCCAAACTTGCTTCGGTCGCAGACACGCCAAAACCCAACCAGCTCAGTCCTGAAGGTGAAGGGTTAATCCCTTAAAGGAACAGCGACTCCCGACTCCAGGATCCAACAGTTGTCAGCTGACAACTTTTTTCCCCTGTTTACAGTTTCCCTGAACAAAGAGGGCGAGCCAGGCAGCCAGAGGAAGGGGGGGGCATATTGTTGACGGTGGAGAGGAGGGGGGCATATTGTTGAGGGTGGAGAGGGGGGGCATTTATTGTTGAGGGTGGAGAGGGGAGGCATATTGTTGAGGGTGGAGAGGAGGGGGGCAGATTGTTGAGGGTGGAGAGGAGGGGGGCAGATTGTTGAGGGTGGAGAGGAGGGGGGGGCATATTGTTGAGGGTGGAGAGGAGGGGGGGGCATATTGTTGAGGGTGGAGAGGGGGGGGGCATATTGTTGAGGGTGGAGAGGAGGGGGGCATATTGTTGAGGGTGGAGAGGAGGGGGGCATATTGTTGAGGGTGGAGAGGAGGGGGGGCATATTGTCGAGGGTGGAGAGGAGGGGGGCATATTGTCGAGGGTGGAGAGGAGGGGGGCATATTGTCGAGGGTGGAGAGGAGGGGGGCATATTGTCGAGGGTGGAGAGGAGGGGGGCATATTGTCGAGGGTGGAGAGGAGGGGGGCATATTGTCGAGGGTGGAGAGGAGGGGGGCATATTGTTGAGGGTGGAGAGGAGGGGGGGCATATTGTTGAGGGTGGAGAGGAGGGGGGGCATATTGTTGAGGGTGGAGAGGAGGGGGGGCATATTGTTGAGGGTGGAGAGGAGGGGGGGCATATTGTTGAGGGTGGAGAGGAGGGGGGGCATATTGTTGAGGGTGGAGAGGAGGGGGGGCATATTGTTGAGGGTGGAGAGGAGGGGGGGCATATTGTTGAGGGTGGAAAGGAGGGGGGGCATTTATTGTTGAGGGTGGAGAGGAGGGGGGGCATATTGTTGAGGGTGGAGAGGAGGGGGGGCATATTGTTGAGGGTGGAGAGGAGGGGGGGCATATTGTTAAGGGTGGAAAGGAGGGGGGGCATATTGTTGAGGGTGGAGAGGAGGGGGGCATATTGTTGAGGGTGGAGAGGAGGGGGGGGCATATTGTTGAGGGTGGAGAGGAGGGGGGGGCATATTGTTGAGGGTGGAGAGGCGGAGGAGAGGTTATTGTTGGAAGTCAAGAGGTGGGGGGGTTATTAAGAAGGGAGAGGTTTTTGTTAAGGGTGGAGAGGTAGAGAGGGGGTCATTTGTAGAGAGTGGCGGGTGGGGGGGTTATTGTTGGCGGAGGGGTGGGGGGGTTATGGTTGGCGGTGGTTGGAGGGGGGGGGTATTGGCGGTGGTTGGAGGGGGGGGTTGTTGGCGGAGGGGTAGGGGGGTTATTGTTGGCGGTGGTTGGAGGGGGGGGTTTTGTTGGCAGAGGGGTGGGGGGGGGGTTATTGGCGGTGGGTTTGTTGGCGGAGGGGTGGGGGTGTTATTGGCGGTGGTTGGAGGGGGGGTTTGTTGGCGGAGGGGGGGGGTTTGTTGGCGGTGGTTGGAGGGGGGGGGGTATTGTTGGGGGTGGGGTTGTGTAAACAGCGGAGTTGATCAGCACTCAATGAAGGGAGTTTATGGGAAGGGGCGAGCTGTCAGCACTGGGGGGGGGGGGGGCACGCGCTGCACTCACTTATTTACTGTACTCAGGACTCGCTGTGATTGGCTGCGGCGGCTGTCAGTCATTCCTGGTTGCCAGGAGACTTCACAAGCAGAGCTCTTCCTCCATATTCTGCCATGGAGTAATGGCTGAGAAATGCAGGAAGGGGGAGGGGAAAGAAGTGGGGGGGGGTATTCAGGGTTTGGGAACCCCCCCAGTTGCCAATCCCTGCCCTGCACTACAACACCCAGCAGACCCCCCCCCCCCCTCCAAGAGGTTCTGCAGCAGCTCAGACCCCCCAGGGAAAGTTGTCAGAGGTTGGGGGGAGGAGAGGCTCAGGGAAGGACACGTTGTCACCGAGGAGGGGGACACACAACTCACCTGGCAGAGCGGGGTCACCCAGCAGCCGCCCGCAGAGGAGCCCGGGGAGGGGAGGGGCGCCGCACGTGGCTGGGGAAGAGACTCAGACTGAGCTAAGTGGGGGGAGGGGCGTGGCCAGCCCGGGAGGGGGCGGGGTCAGGAGAGGGGACACTGCAGGGACACTTAACCCTTACAGGGCCGGATTACAAAAGTTACCAGGAGGAGGAAACTTCATACAAAGTGCTTGTGAAGGGAGGGAGGAGTCATCATTGGTATTATATTTTATATTATATTATATTATATTATATTATAATTCTTCTTATCTAGCCAAGTCTAGTATATTTTTGTAGGGTAAATAATTATTTTCATCAACATTAAGGCAATCCAAAAATGTCCCCATAGGCGTCACCTCTACATTGCTAAATATATATATATAGCGCCCTCCTCTGCCGTGGTGTGGTACAGGGTAATGCATATGGAGAGGGGGGGAGGGTGTGATAAAAGACATAAAACATTCAGAACACTTCCGGCAATTCTTTAGTGAAATGTAACAAAATGAGGAGTGAATTCTAAACATAGCAACGATGTTTCTAATAATAGTAACAACGTATCTATAAATATTTTGTATTAGCGGAAGAAGAATCCGAACATCAACTTTAAGGCTCAGAAATGCTGAAGAGTGACGTCATTACATCACTAGATAAAAAAATTTTTAGGGTTTATTTTCTTTTTTTTGGAATATATTTGATACATTTATAAAATTCATATCGATAATATATATTTCTGTTTCTGCCATCAGCAAGCCCGAACTGGTCTTGGTTTTTACGCCAGCTTCCCATCTCCATTACCGTATGTGAACACAACGCGCGATCATTGGTGCGGTTGGTCACGGCGACATGAATGGCACTCTAACGCACTGCGCAAACGCAGTCTGAGGCATAGGGAACCATCCGATTCTTGTGGTGCACTGACAGAAGAGATGCAACCTTTACATTGGATTTTTTTTTGTGCGTTGTGATGCATTGGCGGCCTATGGAGGCGGGGTTGACACTTTTGTGATCGGTTTTTCGGCTCGCTATGGTCAAAAACACTCAATTTGTCTCCATAAGGCCCCTTTCACGCTTGTGTGACTCATCCTGCGGCTGCAAAGTCGCAGAACAAGTCGCGTACCCCATGATTTCCAATGGGGACCGTTCATATCTGTACGACTTCAAGTCACAGTGACTTTAAAGTAGTCCCTGCACTACTTTAGTGTGACTTTCATGCGACTCGAGGTCCATAGACCTCAAGATTACACAGACATTGCTTTAAGTCACTTTGAAGTTACATAGTTACATAGTAGGTGAGGTTAAAAAAAAAGACACAAGTCCATCAAGTCCAAGCTATGTGTGTGATTATATCAGTATTACATTGTATATCCCTGTATGTTGCGGTCATTCAGGTGCTTATCTAATAGTTTCTTGAAACTATCGATGCCCCCCCGCTGAGACCACCGCCTGTGGAAGGGAATTCCACATCCTTGCCGCTCTTACAGTAAAGAACCCTCTACGTAGTTTAAGGTTAAACCTCTTTTCTTCTCATTTTAATGAGTGGCCACAAGTCTTGTTAAACTCTCTTCTGCGAAAAAGTTTCCTCCCTATTGTGGGGTCACCAGTACGGTATTTGTACATTGAAATCATATCCCCCCTCAAGCGTCTGTTCTCCAGAGAGAATAAGTTCAGAGCTCACAACCTTTCCTCATAACTAAGATCCTCCAGACCCTTTATTAGCTTTGTTGCCCTTCTTTGTACTCGCTCCATTTCCAGTACATCCTTCCTGAGGACTGGTGCCCAGAACTGGACAGCATACTCCAGGTGCGGCCGGACCAGAGTCTTGTAGAGCTGGAAGAATTATCGTTTTATCTCTGGAGTTGATCCCCTTTTTAATGCCAATATTCTGTTCGCTTTGTTAGCAGCAGCTTGGCATTGCTGAGCCTATCATCTACTAGGACCCCCAGGTCCTTTTCCATCCTAGATTCCCCCAGAGGTTCTCCCCCCAGTGTATAGATTGCATTCAGATGTTTGCCACCCAAATGCATTATTTTACATTTTTCTACGTTGAATCTCATTTGCCATGTAGTTGCCCAAAGTTGCATCAAAGTTGCGCGACTTTCAGCTCATACAACTGTCTAAAGGGCCCCTTTCACACAGGCTTTCTGATCAGGTCCACTTGTCAGTTTTTCAGGTGGACCTGATCGGACCCTCCAGTCTCCCTTATGGAGCGGTGGATGACATGTCCACTGACATCCGCCGCTATCCGATCGATCCTCTCCGCAAAAAAAAAAAAAATAGACAGATGGTGGTCCTTTTTTCTATCCATCTGGCGGATCGGATGAAAAAAGACAATTTTTCACCCAATTTCCCCATAGAGGAGAGCGGGACTGTGTCCGCTGTGCACAGTGAGCGAAGACAGACCTGTCATCCGCCTGCTCAGTAAGGATCAGCAGAGAGATCCGCCGCTAAGCAAGTGGATTCCGTCCCACGGAGGCGCCCTTGTGAAAAGGGGCCTAACCAAGGCCCCGTTCACACCTCGCCATAGCAGAAACGCGGGAAGAAACAAGTGTCTGCCTGCGTTTCTGCAAACGTGTCGAAAAGGTGCTAAAACAGCTGATGTTTTAACGTTTTAAGATGTTTAAAACGTCAGAAAAGTACTCACAGGGAGTGATTGAAATAGGCTAAGGAAGAAAGGCGATGAGGATAACAGATCGAGTAGGGAGGGTGGGTAATGGGTTTTTGTGATAAGAGATATAAATGAATGATGCCAAGTTGTAACTTGATTTTTTGTGCTGTGCATATCTATAAAAAATTTCTAATAAAAGAATAAATTATATAAAAAAACAAAACAAATGATGTGCTTGTGGTGCCATTATTTCTTATTATTATTATACAGGATTTAAATAGTTCCAACATTTTGCGTAGAGGAAGGACAGTACAGTTATAATACAGTTGGGACAGGAGGGCCCTGCTCACAGAGCTTACAATCTAAAGGGAGGGGGTACAAAAGGTAATAGCTGCGGGTGGGGATCTGATGGGGTGACTCGGGTACAGTTCTATAGGTGGAGGTGTGATAGGCTTCCCTGAATAAGTGAGTTTTCAGGGATCGCCTAAAGGCAGACAGGGTAGGGGCTGATGGGGCAGGGGAGTTCCAGAGGATGGGAGAGGTTCTGTAGAAGTCCTGTAGGTGAGCATGGGAGGAGGTAACAGGGGAGCTAGAGAGCAGGCGGTCTTGGGAGAAGCAGAAAATAACACCTCAAACATGGGCAGCAGCATAGGTGTGCGCACAGGGTGTGCTGGGTGTGCCTGGGCACACCCTAAACACTATGTGGCACAGATTCCCCCTGTTGCCTGGGCCCCTATGTCCTTTACCAACTCCGTCCTTTCGTGAATGAACACAGTGAGCGATCGGTTCCGTTTCTTCACTTGCAAGTGCCGTGACCTGGCGCAGTCACAGAGCCAGAGTCCTCGGCCCCGGAAGGAATAGGGGTGAAGATGGATGGGGCCACCAGCGGTGACAGCGTGGACTTCGTTTGCAAGTAGGTGCCACATAATGGACTAGTATGGAATGCATACTAGCCCATTATGGTAGCCACCCTCTCTTGGTCCCACTGTATGTAGGAACGTAGACGGAAAAACACATTAAGAAATAATTTAACTGCTTGCCGACCAGCCACAGTCATTATACGGCAGCAGGTTGGCTCTCCTGCGCGAATCGCCGTAGCTGTATGCCCGCAGATCGAGCGAACTCGATGTCCGCCTTCGCCTAGTACAGAGGCAGAACGGGGATCTGCCTTTGTAAACAAGGCGAATCCCCATTCTGGCAGGGGACATGACAGATCTACTATTCCCATCGGGAACAGCGATCTCTGTCATGTCCCTGGCAGCCCATCCCCCCTGCAGTTAGAACACACCCAGGGAACACAGTTAACCCCTTGATCGCCCCCTAGTGTTAACCCCTTCCCTGCCAATGTCATGTTTTACATTGATAATTGCTTTTTTATAGCACTGATCAATGTAATAATGTCACTGGTTCCCAAAAAGTATCATTTGGGGTCAGATTTGTCCGCCGCAATAGTAACGAATTGCAGATCGCCGTCATTACCAGTAAAAACAAATAAAAGTCCCTAAATCTATCCCAGAGTTTTTAGACGCCATAACTTTTGCGCAAACCAATCAATATACGCCTATTGGGATTTTTTCTACCAAAAATATGTACAAGAATACATTTCGGCCTAAACTGATGAATACATTTGTTTTTTTTATATATATATATTTTTTTTTTTTTTGGATATGTATTATAGCAAAAAGTAAAAAAAAAAAAGTTTTATTCAAAATTGTCGCTCTTTGTAGCGCAAAAAATAAAAACCGCAGAGGTGATCAAATACTACCAAAAGAAAGCTCTATTTGTGGGGGGGGGGAAAGGACGTCAATTTTGTTTGGGTACAGCGTCGCATGACGGCGCGATTGTCAGTTAAAGAGACGCAGTGCCGTATCGCAAAAAAATGGCCTAGTCATGAAGGGAGCAAATCCTTCCGGGGCTGAAGTGGTTAATGAAAAACAGTTTACAGGGCCATTAAGTAGTGGATGTGTATGGATTATTTTTAGAGAATAAGGATATCATTTAATGTCACCATCCCTGGTCTTGTGGAGATGTGATGGGGCGATAACCCCCAGCTGGTGTACATGGAGACCTATTTTAATGGACTATATATAGCAAACCATATACAACTAATCTATATTATCATATCTCTAATCTGACACAAGCGAGATCATAGGAAGGGATACACGCCATCTGCATGAAGTTCGCAGGAAACAATTCCACCCGTCAGATCGCAGATTTCGCCCTCTACAAAATTCTGTGAGAAATTATCCAGGTGAGCGGAGTCCACGGAGGAGACCAATGCCCGGTACACACGATAAGATTTTCGGACTAATGATCGGCTGTTTTTTTCTGTATGATAATCGCAGATCGAATTTGATGAGTTTACTAATGTCACGAAAATCCTCATACGACAGAATAAAAATTTGCAAGTGATGTCATGTGTTGTATTGCATTTCTGAATGACGCTGATTAAACGAAAATCGTGCGATCTGACATGATACAGAAATTCTTTTTCGTTCATGTCCGATTGAATAATAATTGGATGAACTGCCACGATCGGCTCTCGAAAGCTCTGTATCAACGATCCGATTATTGTACGATCGCTTCAAAAGCGGTATTTTTCGTACGATTTTCTGATCGTGCGTACAGGGCTTAATGAATCTGGCTATAAACAGCGAGAGTGGTGAGCGCGGGCTACCACCTGTCCGCATCCTACCAGGGACAGAGAGACCGAACAAAGACCACAAATCCTGCAGCACATTCCCTGTTTGCTCCGTTTATAGACTATATACACCCACACGTGCATATTTCTTATGTATATTTTTACATATATTTTTGATTTCAGTTATTGCACATTTTAGTGCTTCCCGTGTTCGCCGCGGGGGGGGAGGGGGGGATTACCCCTTCAGGGTGCCTCAAATTGTGCTGACTGGTACCTTCTTTTGGGTTCCCATTGGTAAGCCATGCCTGATTATAAAACACTCCAAAATGATCTGATTACTTGTATTTATGTAAATTATATTGCCTGTTTTTATATTTTTCTATTATTAAAGACTATATGTGGTACCTTGGTTAACAAGTAACGCGGTTAGCGTTTTGAAAGATGAGCAACTTTTTAAAAAAAATTCTGACTCAGTTTGGGAGTGTTGTCTTGCAAAACGAGCAGAATTCAAGCTAATGGGGTTTGCAGTACCGCATTTGGCCAGAGGTGCGGGGGCGCCGGTGACACTCGGAATGGTTCGGAGTCGTTCAGAACGACTCGGAAATACTCCGTTTCCCAGTGTTTCCGAGCCTTTCCGAGGGTTTCCGAGTTCAGCCGAGCCCTCCCCAAGTATTTCCGAGGCTCTCCGACGCCCCCCCCCACCTCTGGCCACATGCGGTATTGCATGCAATAGAAGTCAATGCGGAACTAATTATCTTTGTTTCCATTGACTTCTATGGGGAAACTTGCTTTGATATGCGAGTGCTTTGGATTACAAGCATTCTCCTGGAACGGATTATGCTCGTAATCCAAGGTTCCACTGTATAAGATTGTATTTCTTTATAGAGGTTTATGGTCAACCCCTCCTGAAGAAGCGACCTCTGTCGCGAAACATGTAGAGGATTACGTTTGGGCCTACATCTTTTCTCCCCATATTCTTGTGGGGTCTACCTGTTCTCTGTCCGTATCATTTGTAACAGTATGCAATAACCATTTTATATAATTGTTGTATCCAATGTTCTTCATTTTTGTCCTTTTTCAATAAGTTAATACCTTTATACTTACTTTGTCTAAATCCCTGGGTACCGAGATAGTCCACAGCAATTTTTGTTGTCGCGGGGCAATTTTTGGAGTAGCCCCATTTTTTCATCATTCCAAGTTCAAGGATGATGGTACCCACCCCTATCTTTGTATACATTTTAGATAACATTATATTTTTCTGATAAAAGTAAACCCAATGACGTGGGCTGGGTCCACACAAATGACAGTATCTACCACCATCTGAAAAGCGCCCCACACTTTGACCGCTCCCTTTTGAACAAAGCCCAAGATCTCTTTAAAAATGTTGGGGTTTGTTCACAGCAGCCTCATTGGGTTGCATTGCCCAGCGCAGTCCCAAAGCAAGAACATGGCAATTTGCCTTACGTCCTATGGCTACAGTTCACACCAACATGCTGAAAAAATTAAAGGACGTTGTTTTTGTGCAGCACATCTGACGTGCATAAAATGAACAAAAAAAAAACAAAAAAACACAGCACTGCAATGCTTTCAACCAAAATAAAAAATAGAAAGCCTCCATATTCACAGTCCTATACCCACAGTTGATCCAGAGGAAGGCAAAAAAAACCTCCAATAGGGTATATATAAAGCATGTGTACATCCAGGGCTGGGACAAGGGGTGGGCAAGTAGCCGACCAGCACAGAGAAGCTGCAGTGGAAGGAAGCATAAGTTGAAACAGGGCTCATCATGGTAAGTAAAATAGGATGGTGGTTCCGATTAGGTGGTCCGGTGTGCAGCAGGGGGGCAGGGGGGCAGGGGGTCCCAGCCGACCAGCAGAGGAAAGCTGCAGTGGAAGGAAGATCCATGCCAAGAGGGGGGGGGGGGGAGATCCACTACAACCCCACATTGACTGATGTACATACATACAGTATATATATATATATATATATATATATATATATATATATATATATATATATATATATATATATAATGGCCTGGTCATTAAGCAGCCAAATCTTCCAGGGCTGAAGTCATTGCGAAGAACATTCATACTCATTGAATATACTGGAGAATTTCTGTACAAATGTTCATACGAAGGTTCATTCGAAAATCTACTAGTGTATGTCCAGCTTTTTGTTCCCGGCGTTCGGCTTTAGGACGCTCAATACTCCGAATGGCCCCCTTGGGTGTCTATGGCCAACTTTACAGTTCAGGACTTTTCCACTTCAAAGGCGGAGGAGGGGCGACTCATGAAATGAATGCAGCTCCAGATCAAAGAGAAGTGACAAAGGTGACCAGCTGATGTCGGTAAACAGATCGGTGATTGGGCACTGTGTCAGCCCTGCTAATTAACCCGCCACCAGGAGATCTTATTATGTGCAAACCTCACCAAATTAACACACACCCCCCATTAAATCTAATGAGAGCGATTGGGGGGGGGGGGGGCTGCGCTAAAACTGGAACATGGCCCTAAAAACTGCGTGCTAAAGGTCGATCGCATTGTTTGCAATAATCAGGATTTCAGATTTAGTAAACGCTAAGTGAGTGACATGCAATTTGCTCCATGTGCTGTATATCATACACAGTCACCATAAAAAAAAAAAAAAAAAAAAAAAAAGTTTCCCTTTTTTTGTTACATTGTTGCAAATTAAATACTGGTTTCCCCCTTTTTCCCCTTCTTCTTAGGCCTTGTTCACATATCGCATAGCGCGAGCGACCCCGCTATGCGATTCTCAAAGCGCAACCGTCACACGATTCTGCCAGTCGCATAGGGCCAACCCATTCACTTGAATGGACGGCACTATGCGCGTTTGACGCACAAAAAAAAAAAAAAAAAAAAGCGCTCCTGCTCCTTTTTCGGGTGACACGCTTCACACAAATTAAGGCCCGGATCACACTGATGCGAGTTCATAACGAATTAGATGCGTCAAAAACACTTTAAATTCGCATGTCATCCCTAAAGTCATTGTTTTCAATGACGGTCGCTCACATACATGCGTTGCGATTCCTCTACGAATGCGATGCGATTAAAAAAAGGGTCTTGTGCGAGTTTACTGCGTTGCGTTGCGAATTTAGTCTCCATAGACATCAATGTAAATCGTTCTTGAATCGCATTGATGGTTCACATATGTGCGAATTCCACCACACTACTCTCCACAAAAACCAGGAAGTACACAGGAAGTTAACAACTTTTTTTTTTTTACATTATGATTCCATTGGCTAGAATATCAATCGCAGCTATGTCCAACTCCTGAAATTCGCGGTAAATTCGATGTAAAATCGCGGTAAATTCGCATCTCACAAAGGTCAAAAAACGAAACAAAATCACAGCGCATCAGTGTGAACCGGGCCTAAAGGCTCCATTCACACTTCACATAGCAGGAACTTGCGTTCCCACATGCAATTTTGTATGAGCGATTTTCACGCACTTCTGCATGTCAAGTAGTAGGCGGCACATTCACTTCCATGGGCTGACCTATGCGAATTTGTCGCCCACCCCCCCCCCCCCCCCAAAGAAGCTCCTGCTCTTTATTTGGGCGTCAAGTGAAAGTCGCATTTTGCCGCGGCTGCAGCGCGATTCTATGAAGTGCGAATGGAGCCTTAAAGGCGCAGTTTGTCGAAATCGTTGCACAATTTCGTCACGCGACAATTGCGGCAGAATAGCATCGTGTTTGGTGCGTCATTGAAGGATAAATGGCACCCATAGCACGTAGTTTGCAGCGATTGCCACGCAATTTGAAATCACAAGCAGAATCGCCGCAATCCTACCAGCGATTCCAAATCGCAAAGTGTGAATTGGTCCTTAGGCTTGCTTTGCTGTCTGAAGGCGCAATCCGCATTCGGATCCCTTTTCAGACAGCAATAGACAGGCAGCGAGGAGGCACGCATCTGGCAAACTAGCGTGCAGTCATGGCTGCCAAAATGCATGATAGCGCAGTACCACGCGGTTTGGTGTAACATGATTTTAAAAATGGTGCCTGCAGTACTTTTTGCACGTTCCGGCGCATTCAAACTACTGGGCTCCCCTAAATGTGACACGTCAGAACCGCAAAAAAATGCGCCGCGCCTGGATAAGCCCACAGGGTTCATGTACAGGGGCACATTCGCCTATAAAATGTAAACAAATTGAAAGAGATCAATCAGAAAAGAAAATCGATTATTTACTGAAGCGTGGATGGCTGCCATCACTCACAGAACATCCACATTATCAATTTATAAACATATTGGATACAAAGTATGTAAACAAAAACTTTGTAAACTTTTTGAAAACTTTTTTTTGTTTTTTTTGTTTGTTTTTTTTTTGTTTTGCTTAACGAGACAATCACTTTTGGCATTTCCATCATTGAAGCCCCATTCTCACCTCGGCGTTTTGTCGTATAATTTTTTGCTCAAATAAAAAAAAAAAAAAGTTGAAAAAAATTGTAATAATATATGAATAAATAAAATGTAAAAATGATACACAAATAACTAAAAAATATCATAAATAACTAAAAAATATCATAAATAATAAATAAATCACTAAAAAATATAAAATAATAAATAAAATGAATCATATGTAATAATAAATAATTAACCCCCTATTATTTTTTTGGGGTGTTTATTATTTTATTAAAAATACCAAAATAATAAAACACCCTAACCTTCACACAAAATTAATCATTATTACTAATAAAAATAACAATTAAAAATTATATATATATATATATATATATATATATATATATATATATATATATATATATATATATAAAATTTATGTATTGTTATTAGTAATAATGATTAATGTTATGTGAAGGTTAGGGTGTTTTATTATTTTGGTATTTTTAATAAAATAATAAACACCCAAAATATATATATATATATATATATATATATATATATATATATATATATATATATATATATATATATATATATATTAATAATAATAATTTATTGTTCTTATTAGTAGCAGTAGTAGTAATTATTTATTTTGTGTGAGGGTTAGGGTTTTATTTTTTTTTAAGGGTTAGGGGTTAAGGTTAGAGATTATTTATTATTATACAGTATTAAGTTATTGTATTTAATTATGAGTTGTTTTGTGTATTTATTTTACATTTTACATTTATTCATTTATTATTAGTAGTAGAAGTAGTATTAACACCCTAACAAAAAAATAAATAAATGATAAGACAATATAAAATATTAACTCTAACCCCTTATCCTAACAAAAAATAAATATATATATATATATATATATCTATATCTATCTATCTATACACACATACATATCTATATATATATATATATATATATATATATATATATATATATATATATATATATATATATATATATATATATATATATATAGATCGATAGATATATCTATATAGATATATCTATATAGATATATTATATAAAATGATAATAAAACTTAAAAGCTGATGGAAAAAACTAGCAAAAAACGATGCAACAGATGATAGTTTTCTCTATTGGCTAATAGAAGAAAATGCCAAAGCTCAAAAACGCGCCAAGATTGCGCATAAAACCTTGTGAAAAAACACCAGAAAAAAACGCTCAAAGACGCTTCGCTCAGGTGTGAATGCAGCCCTAGCAGACGGTCACACTTTAGCTAATTACACTCGTCTCAACGATCACCGAATAGTTAAATGGTTCTCTGGTAAATCCTGTTCCGGAACAAACAAGCCAATCAAACAATGAATGCGTTCGTCGAACGCCAGCGCTGTTTACTTTCGTCAACAGAGGCGGTTCCCGAGGCAGCAGCGGTCCGACCAACAGTCCATCGCACTCGTGTCCCGACAGGTCCCAGCAGACAAGTTCAAACTTTTCCCACACCGGGGTGTCACATTGGGGAGAGGGATGGAACGTGTTGTGTGGCGTCGCGGTGTCACATATCCTGCTCTATCCGGCTAACCTGTCTGGTGACATCACAGAGGTGTCTTGTCACGCCCTGACCTGGTGTGACCCCAACCGGTCCCCCCCCCCCAACCATGAGTCAAGTCATACAATCACTCCCAGGGACATCGGGGTACATTTACTAAAACTGGAGAGTGCAAAATCTGGTGCAGCTCTGCATGGTAGCCAATCAGCTTCTAACTTCAGTTTGTTCAATTAACTACGTGCCAACTGGGCCAATCCTGGCACTTCGCTCCTACATGTAAAAAAATCTACTTTTTTTTTTCTTTTTTTGCTAGAAAATTACTTAGAACCCCCAAACATTCTATATTTTTAGCAGAGGCCCTATAGAATAAAATGGTGGCTGTTGCAATTTTTTTATGTCACACAGTATTTGCGTATCGGTTTTTCGAATGCAATTTTTTTTTTAATACATTTTAACCACTTAAGGACCAGAAGAATTTTCCCCCTTAATGATCAGGCCATTTTTTTGCAATACAGCACTGCGGTCGCTTTAACTGACAATTGCGTGGTCGTGCGATGCTATACCCAAACAAAATGCATGTCTTTTTTTTCCCACAAATAGAGCTTTATTTTAGTGGTATTTGATCGCCTCTGCGGCTTAATTCTTTTGCGTAATAAACAAAAAAAGAGCTACAATTTTGAAAAAAAAAATAATAATATTTTTAATTTTTTTGCTATAATAATTATCCCCCCGAAAAAATGCAAAAAAAAAAAATTCTTCATCAGTTTAGGCCAATATGTATTCTTCTACCTATTTTTGGTAAAAAAAAAAAATCAATAAACAAAATCAAAAATATCGCAATAAGCGCGAATAATCAATATATGCTTATTGCGATTTTTTTAATTTTATTTATTGATTTTTTTTTTTTTACCAAAAACACGTAGAAGAATACATATTGGTGGTTTGCGCAAAAATTATCGTGTCTACAAAATAGGGGAAAGATTTATGGCATTTTTATTATTTATTTTTTACTAGTAATGGCGGCGATCTGCAATTTTTAGCAGAACTGCGACAGTACAGCCGACTTTTTTGGGACCAGTGACATTTATACAGCAATCAGAGCACTGAACTGCATCTGGTGTGAACCGAGCCTCATAATACTGAGCTGATTGAGGTTCACACCACAAAAAAACGCACTCCAGATCCCTTCTGGATGCATTCCAGGTGCTTTTTTTCTACTGTACTGGGCTCTGGTGCATTTTTGATGCATTTCAGCGCATTCCGGTGCATTTTTTGATGCGTATTACCATATTCCAGTACAGCCCAGTTCAGATAAATGCATCGTGTTCTACTTTTTTTCCTGGAACTGGAACGCCACGGTGTGAACGATTCAATTGGAAACCATATAACCTACTTAACATGTGTCTTTGATGCAGAAAAAAAAAATGCACTGGACTGCATCTGGTGTCAACTGGCACTAATAATACCGAGCTGATTGAGGTTCACACCACAAAAAAACGCACTCCAGATCCATTCTGTATGCATTTCTGCATGCACGTTTTTAACGCGTTCCAGTACGTTTTTGATGTATGCATTCCACATGCTTCTTTTTTTTTTTCACTGTACTGGGCTCTTGCCTTTTTGATGCGTTCCAGTGCATTCTGGTGCATTTTAGATGCATTTTACTGCATTCCAGTAGAGTCCAGTGCAGCAAAAATGCAGCATGTTCTACTTTTTTTCTCTGGAACTGGAATGCACTGGTGTGAACTATGCCATTGGATATCATAAAACCTACTTTCCATGTGTCTGATGCAGAAAAAAATGCACTGGACTGCATGTGATGTGAACTGTTCCTAAACCCAGGAGCCTGCATTCACTATATCTGCTCTCCCCAGGAGCCTGCATTCACTAGATCTGGTCTCCCCAGGAGCCTGCATTCACTAGATCTGGTCTCCCCAGGACTCTGTATTCACTAGATCTGGTCTCCCCAGGACCCTGCATTCACTAGATCTGGTCTCCCCAGGACCCTGCATTCACTAGATCTGGTCTCCTCAGGATCCTTTATTCACTAGATCTGGTCTCCCCCGGAGCCTGCATTCACTATATCTGATCTCCCCAGGAGCCTGCATTCACTATATCTGGTCTCCCCAGGAGCCTGCATTCACTATATCTGGTCTCCTCAGGAGCCTGCATTCACTATATCTGGTCTCCTCAGGAGCCTTCATTCACTAGATCTGGTCTCCCCAGGAGCCTGCATTCACTATATCTGATCTCCCCAGGAGCCTGCATTCACTAGATCTGGTCTCCCCATGAGCCTGCATTCACTAGATCTGGTTTCCCCAGGAGCCTGCATTCACTATATCTGGTCTCCCCAGGAGCCTGCATTCACTATATCTGGTCTCCCCAGGAGACTGCATTCACTATATCTGGTCTCCCCAGGAGCCTGCATTCACTAGATCTGATCTCCCCAAGAGCCTGCATTCACTATATCTGGTCTCCCCAGGAGACTGCATTTACTATATCTGGTCTCCCCAGGAGCCTGCATTTCACTATACCTGGTCTCCCCAGGAGCATGCATTCACTAGATCTGGTCTCCCAGGAGCCTGCATTCACTAGATCTGGTCTCCCCAGGAGCCTGCATTCACTAGATCTGGTCTCCCCAGGAGCCTGCATTCACTAGATCTGGTCTCCTCAGGAGCATTCATTCACTAGATCTGGTCTCCCCAGAGCCTGCAGTCACTAGATCTTGGTCTCTCCAGGAGCCTGCATTCACTAGATCTGGTCTCCCCAGGAGCATGCATTCACTATATCTGGTCTCCCCAGGAGCCTGCACTCACTAGATCTGGTCTCTCCAGGAGCCTGCATTCACTATATCTGGTCTCCCCAGGAGCATGCATTCACTATATCTGGTCTCCCTAGGAGCCTGCAGTCACTAGATCTGCTCTCCCCAGGAGACTGCATTCACTATATCTGGTCTCCCCAGGAGCCTGCATTCACTATATCTGCTCTCCCCAGGAGCCTGCATTCACTATATCTGCTCTCCCCAGGAGCCTGCATTCACTATATCTGCTCTCCCCAGGAGCCTGCATTCACTATATCTGGTCTCCCCAGGAGCCTGCATTCACTATATCTGGTCTCCCCAGGAGCCTGCATTATATCTGGTGATCCCAGGAGCCTGCATTCACTATATCTGGTCTCCCACAGTACACAGAACATGGAAATGCAATTATTTTACTAAAAATAAACTGGTAAATACCTTTTCTCATCAGCAGTATATAGCAGTCTTGTGACTTTTATCAGTGCCTGGTTAAAGCTTGTAGGAGGAGTTTTCACTCTCCTCTGACAGTTTCTATGAGTCTGCATGACCCTTGACCCTCTCTCTGGCCCTGTGCTGAACACATACCTCCCAACTTTTTGAGATGGGAATGAGGGACACTTATCAGCAAAAGTATGCAGACATAGGACACACCCCTTGCTACACCCCTTTAAAAGGAGAATCGTACAAAAAAAACAACAAGATTAGTTAAACCCACAAGTGCTTTTTTTTTACCACTACTATTTCTTTATATTGGTTTTTGGAATTTACAAATGTAGCAATTTAGAAATCAGATGAAAGGTTTAGCGCTGGGAAACACTTTTTGATAGATAAAAAGTGCATTTTATATACATCTATAGAGATCAGACCAAAATGAGGGACAAATGAGGAGGAAAGAGGGACAGAGGGACATTGCTCCAAATCAGGGACAGTCCCTCAAAATCAGGGACAGTTGGGAGCTATGCATATGCACCCTGCCTAGAAAAAAAAAAAAACGCTCTAGCAATACACACCAAACTGAGCATGTGCAGAGTGCCTCCAAGGCTCTCTACTATCAGCAGATGGATTGGGGACAGTGGAAGAAGGGGAGGATCAGAGAAAACGGGATCAAACAGCCTTTTTACACAATGCAGACGATTAACCCCTCAGGTTCCGTAGTGAGTAGAACAAGCATGCTTTACTGCATATACAGACTGATTTTACTATCGTAGGTTCAGTAAGACTTTAATGGATTCTGCACGTTGAGCTTTACAAGCACTGGAAGGACGGAGGAGGAGGGGGGGGGGGGGGAGGGGTGAGTCCGCAGTTGCTCGGTCCCGCGTTCCGTAGTGGAGGCGGCTGTGTCTCGGTGCAGCGAAGCTTGTGAAATTCGCCCCTTGGCTCTTTCTTGTCGGAGTGAAAGCCACATGCTGGGCCGCGGCCGGCGAGCTTTGTGCCTTACAATTAAAATCCCTTTAACTTGTCATAAGACAAAAAAAACTAAAAATCGGAGCCCCTCGTTACTTTCCACTCTGCGGCACGCTTCCCCTCGCTACCAATCCCATTTAAAAGGGCAAGCGGCGGCGGGGCAGGGGGGGGGGTGGTTGTTGGTTTTGGCGAGCGCACAACTTGGTAAAAAGGGATTATGGGGTTGATTTACTAAAAACAAATAGACTGTGCAAAGTGCAGTTGTTCCAGAGCTTAGTAAATGAGGGGAAGCTTCACTTTGCAAAGAATATCCAATCATGTGCAAGGAGAAAACTAAAAAAAAAAAAAAAAAGACCACATTCTTGGATGATGATGGCATAGCTTCTGTATTTCATCAAAGTCGTCCACCCCCCCCCCACACACACACACACACCCCCTATTCAGGTGCCTGGCCCCTTTTCGGGCGCAGGGCACCTGAATTACAGCGGCTGGGTTTTTTTTTTGAAGCACCTGATTAAAGCCATAGGCTCTATTAGGCTTCAAAAAAAGTGACCTGCGAGCGATTCGCTTTCCTAACACTAAACCGCTCTCTGCCAATCAAGTGCTTGGGCCTGTTACCCGTCACCTGATTGGCTGAAATGACAGGCGCCGCTATTGGACGCCTATCAGGAGGAGAGGACGGGAGATGAGGATGGCAGGAGACGCATGGAGGACCCCGCTCGTCGCTGTCACCCGCTGCCCCACCAAGACAGGGTAAGTGCTGGGCAGAC
>JBBGZY010003906.1:0-39451 GCA_037952925.1 Lithobates clamitans | reverse complement strand
CATTAACATGAAGTTGCCCCCCAATGGCCATCATTAACATGAAGTTGCCCCCCAATGGCCATCATTAACAACGAGTTTCCCCCCCCAATGGCCACCAACATGGAGTTGCTCCCGCAATGGCCATTATCATGGAGTTGCCCCCTTTTGTGAGTATCTGGAAGACTTTCCACAATTTGCAGTCAGGTATGAAGCACCTACCTGCACATCTGTCTGTATCAGCCTCCATGGACTAATGCCAAGCCATTCTGATGGGCTCCATGCTTCCTCTTGGCCCATCACTATAATGGTCTGCCCCACCCCACAGGCCAGCAGGAAGGGGTGGGCAAGCTTTGACACTGCCAGGGTATTAAGAGCTCTGGAGGTGACAGATGTCTATACCCAAAAGTTATGTGTTCTTCCATGTCACTGATGATTTCTCCCCCCCCCCAGATTCTGAGAATACTGCTTATTATACCCGCCCACTCCCTGGATAATCAGGGTGTGCAGCCCATGGTACAGAACAATTTTCAGGCTGAACCTTGCATCCCAGACAGAGAAAGCTGTACTCACCCACTGGCAGTGTACTCTTGTGTAAGGCCGTGTGTTGCTGGTGCAGCATGTGGAAACAATCATTCAGGCAGTTCAGTGTGGCCATGGAAGTGGCTTTCAGCATGAGGAGGTCCTGGTCCAGAGCGCTCAACTGGCCACTAGGTGGCAGACCTTCAATGGTACGGCATGAGGTCCCTCTGCTGACTCTCAGCCCGGCTCATCATCTGGATTGGGGGGGAGAAGAGAGGGGAGTGAGAGAGAGCGTGAAGGGGGGGGGGAAAGAGAGCGTGAGGGAGGGAAAGAGAGAGCGCGCGTGAGGAGAGAGAGCGTGAGGGGGGGAGGAGAGAGAGTGTGAGGGGGGAGGAGAGAGAACATGAGAGGAGAGGGAGAGAGAGCGTGAGAGGAGAGGGAGAGAGAGCGTGAGAGGAGAGGGGGGAGAGCAGGGGGCAGAGTGAGGGAGGGGGGGAGAGAGCGTGAGAGGGAGGGGGGGAGAGAGCGTGAGAGGGAGGGGGGGAGAGAGCGTGTGAGAGGGGGGGAGGAGAGAGAGCGTGTGAGAGGGGGGGAGGAGAGAGAGCGTGTGAGAGGGGGGGGAGGAGAGAGAGCGTGTGAGAGGGGGGGGAGGAGAGAGAGCGGGAGGAGAGCGTGAGAGGGGGGGAGGAGAGAGCGTGAGAGGGGGGAGGAGAGAGAGCGTGAGAGGGGGGAGGAGAGAGAGCGTGAGAGGGGGGAGGAGAGAGAGAGCGTGAGGGGGGAGGGAAAGAGCGTGAGAGAGCGTGAGGGGGGAGGGAAAGAGCGTGAGAGAGGGGAGGGGGGAGGGAAAGAGCGTGAGAGAGGGGAGGGGGGAGGGAAAGAGCGTGAGAGAGGGGAGGGGGGAGGGAAAGAGCGTGAGAGAGGGAGGTGGAGAGCGCATGGGGGGGGGAGAGGGAGTGCGAGGGAGGGGGGATAGAGCGTGGGGGAAGCGAGAGAGAGAGAGAGAGAGAGAGAGAGAGAGCGCGGGGGGGGGGGGAGCAGGGGGCAGAGTGAGGGAGAGAAGGCAGGTGGAAAGAAAGATGGAGAGAAAGAAAGATGGAGAGAGGGAAGAGGAGAGAGAAAGATGGGTGGAGGGGAGATGGAGGGAAAGAAAGAAGAGAGAAGAACGGAGAAGAGAAGGAACGTGTCAGTCCAGCTCTGATTTTTGGGTGACCGGCACTATACAAGGACTATAAGAGGCCACACAGCATACTTCATAAATCATTCCTTTGCATTGCGGAGGGCCCCGGGGGCCCCCTGACTGCAGACATATCCAGTAAATCGCAGCGGGTCGCATAAATCGCACACACAAATATCCTGAGGAGCTGCACAGCCCTCATCAAACGTCCCTATAAAGAAGCTGTGGGACTTTTCTTTTAGTTGTGGATGGATGAAGGGATGGTTATACCGCCCGGTGGGGGGGGGAGGGGGCATTATGTGTATTTGCTGTCTGTGTCCCCTCTACACGCCTGTCATGGCACGCTGTGGCCCGCGTATGATATACATCTGCCCCCCTCACCGCTCGGTATATTTCTAGGTCAGTATGGAGGGGGTCCGATTACCGGATCACTCTGCACCTCCGCGGACAATCAGTCTCATCACGTCTACATTACACATTTTCCACATACACTCTGTAAGGGATCTCTGGGGTGAGATCGGGTGGCCGAGGCGGGGGCCACTTTCCGGACACGACCAGCACCGCGCTCACCGACACAGAGCCGAGCGCACGGCTCTTCACCATTCAGGTCATCATTTCACATTCTCTACACAGAAAACTCTCTGAACTCTCTGAACGTTTCCCACCACCGACCTTCATCTCAGTCATAAGAAATCAAATTACGTCTCATAAGGAAAGCGGGGGAGGGGGGACACCAGGGAGGGGTCACTCACCTCTCTGACCTCTCCTAGGTGGTCCGGCTGTAAAGACTGCGCCTTGCGGTTGGCGGGCAGCGCTCGGTGATGGCTGATGTTGAAGAAGGACGCGGCGTTCTGACTGGCCCGCCGCTGGGAGCCCGGAGAGGTCCCGCTGCCCTGAGAGGCCAAAGAGAAGCTGCGGGACTTCAGAGGAGGGTTATTCTGCCAATCAGAAGAGGAGAGTGAGGACTAACATGAATGAAGACAATGGAGGACGGTAACCAATCAGCAATGACTTGGAGGCGGGTATGAAGGACACTCTGATAGTCCACATACATTGGTAGGTGATGCCCCGGATTGTGTATATCCCCCTCCCCCCCCCCCATACCTTTCCAATGGCCTCCGTGTGGTGCTGGGTACAGATCTGCAGCCGGCTCACCCAGTGCTGGCGCTCCTTGGCATCGCTGGCTGAGAGGAGAGAATGGAAGGTCAGTCATGATTGGTGTAGAGAACACAGACAGACAGACATGGCAGTTACAGCCCAACACCGGACAGCTTCACTTAAAAGGTGACCTCTAAAAAAACATACAGGGGTTTACAAACAGGTGACAGGTAGTGATGTCCTTTCCCTTGGACAGGAGAGGGGGCGGCACTTACTGGAACTGATCCCCTTTATTATTCTACTGCAGCAGCTGAAATCCGGCTTCTCCTCCTCTCCTTCGATCTGCATTCAGCTGCTGCAGGAGGAAAATAAAGGGGGATCGGTTCCAGTAAATGCCACCACTCCGGACCAGGTTCCCCTTCCTTCTGCAGGCCGTGCCCCCCCCTGGTCCCTCCCCTGAGCCCTCCCCGGTCCCTCTCCTGTGCCCCCCCTGGTCCCTCTCCTGTGCCCCCCCTGGTCCCTCCCCTGAGCCCTCCCCGGTCCCTCCCCTGTGCCCCCCCTGGTCCCTCTCCTGTGCCCCCCCCCTGGTCCCTCTCCTGAGCCCTCCCCGGTCCCTCCCCTGAGCCCTGCAGCACTGCCGGCTTTCCTCCTGCTGGCTGCTGCAGGTGATCATTTCAGGATAAAGCGGGGGGAAGGGGGCCAGTAAATATGTTATTTACGGGTCCCTTCCTTTTCTGAATGATCATCACAGTGAGTGATCGGCACCGGTTCCTTATTGTGTTCATATATATCCGAAGCATAGTAAACTGTGTATACTATGCTTCAAGTGATATTAATAGGCAACATTTTTCCCTAAAAATAACAAACTATAATTACCGGCTCTGTAATGGCCTTGCACAAAGCAGCCCGGATCCCCCTCTTCTCGCCCCCCCCCCTCCCCCCCCAAAAGTGCCCCCCATAGGAAGCTGCTCCACACGGGGGGGCACTCGTGCACGTTTGATCCCATACTGAGATGTTTGGCGTCTATTCAGACACATAACCTGGCTCAGCCCAGCCCCCCCCCCCCTCCCGCTCACAGGTCTTGACTGACAGCAACAGGAGCCAATGGCCAAGCCTGTGAGTGCCGAGAGAGGGGAGGAGAGCTGCTGCAGATGTGCACAGTGCTGGACCGAGGTCAGGTTCAAGTGAGTATTCAAGGGGGGGGGGGGGGTGTTTACCCTAATGCAGAGAATGCATCACTTCCGGAACGCCCCATAGCGGATATACTGCTACAGGACGGCCGGACTGTGCAGAATCATAGAATATATATATATAGATATATGTAGATAGATAGATATAGACGTGATTCTGCACTTCAGCCCAGAAAAAATCCAGTATATATCCCATAGTTTGTAGACGCTATAACCTGGATAAACCAATCAATAGACACTTATTGGGATTTTGTTTTTACTAAAAACATGTAGTAGAACACTTATTGGCCTAAACAAGGTGTGAAGGGGCCCCAGAGGGCCCGGAGGATGTGACACCCGCCAGGAGCCCACAGCTTCCATATTCATATCAGTGGGGGAGCTTCCATTATCAGATGTGGGCGGAGCATCACCCGCACATCCTGCCCAACTAAAGCCGACACGGCTCAGCGCTGCCAAATAACGTCCAGCAGCTCAATGATTGGACGAGATGTCACGGCACACAATACGGCCCAAAACTTCAGAGTAAGAGAGAATTGTCGCTGCTTCCTCTGAGGTCAATGAAAGCTGCTGTCTGTGTAGGTTTATAATAAGCAGTCCACTAGGTGGCGCTCCTATGTGGCCCCTCAGACGCCTCACCTCTCAGCTTGTAGAGCTCTCCGCTGGCTGCGTTCACAGAGAAGGTGTGAGAGTCCTCATCGCTGGGAGAGATGACGGCCCCCGCCAGCTGCACCGTACCCCTCGCCTTCTGATTCTTAGACTGCTCATTGACAAAGTACTCCAGCAGGCCGGCCTCATTGTTCAGGACAAAAAAACTGCAAAAAAAAAAAAAAAAAAAAAAGGAAAAAAGTTACAGGTTTGGTGTATGACATCATCATATGACACCACATGGCATTGGGGCTCAGTGTATGACATCATCATATGACATCACACAGCACCGGGATTGTTATATTACATCATTGATGACATCACACAGCACCGGTCTCCTTATATTACATCACTGATGACATCACACAGCACCGGTCTCCTTATATTACATCATTGATGACATCACACAGCACCGGTCTCGTTATATTACGATCGCAGTACATATATTAGTGACAGAAGATCAGATCTGATCGCAGCGCTCGGATACGGAAAACTTCCACAAGGAGGAGGAGCCTTTCCGGGGAAAACATTCTGAATATCGGACATTCCTGAACTCCGGAGTCATGACGTGTAATACCCAGAATCCTCGGTGTGCTTCAAAACTCCGCCCACCTGCTGATTGATACAGAGATCTGCATACCTGGTCATAGGTCACCTTTCAGGGAGGCCCAATGTCTTTTCTGGGTGACATTCAGTGGTGTGTGCAATGCTCGCTGACATCGTATACACGGGGCCCCATACAGCCTACCTGACAGGGGCCCCCCCTGAGGACAAAGATTTAGTCCTTTTCTCTATAACTTTAGCTGCACAGATGAATGAATAAACAGGAAGCGCTCTGAGGCTCCCCCACTGAAGCATAGTAAAATAAAGTTTACTATGCTTCACTGATGAACGAATACAGGAGTGATTGATCGCTCACTGCAATCATTCAGGAAAAGAAAGGGCCAGAAAATGACATATTTACCGGCCCCTTGCCCCACTCTCCATCCCGGAACATCCCCCTGTGTGCCCGCAGGAGCTGCTGAGAGGAGGGAAGCCGGAAGTGTTACGGGGGGGGGGGGGGGGCACATGGGGGGCACCAACATCAGATGGAAGAGGCACATGTGCGAGAACCAATCCCCCTGCAGTGCAACCGGAGGGAGAAGGAGGAGGAGAAGTTGGCAGCGCTGCAGGAGGATTGGTTCTTCCACATGCGCCACTTCCATCTGTGTTCCCAACGAGACAAGTACAGCCGGCCCTCCATCTCAGCAAGTGCCGGGCCCAGTACAGGAGTGCTGACTGTACTGCCTTATCAATAGCCCTGAGGATACCCTACAGGAGATCTGAACATACTGCACACCTCGCTGGGACCTGTAGTGCCACCCAGAACCAAACATCCCATTCTAATAATCCCCCCCCCCCCATTACTCGGTAGGAATGGACTGGAAATCTATGAGAAGAGCGCCCACTGCTGGAACTTACCGGAACTGCCAGCCAGTCACCAAAATTGGTGTATTTCATGAGATAGCCACAGATGTTCTCCATGTGATCACTGCAAGAAAGAATCATCCGTCAGAGAAGTCACAACCCATTCCATATATCCACCCTTCTTATACGACATCATTACCCCACACATCATCACACAGCACTCTGCTCATTATATATGACATCACCGCTATATGACATCACACAGCACTCTGCTCATTATATATGACATCACACAGCACTCTGCTCATTATACATTACATCATCACTATGACATCACACAGCACGGTGCTCATTATATATATATATATATATATATATATATATATACATATACATACATACATATATATATATATATATGAATATGACATCACACAGCACTCTGCTCATTATATATGACACCAACGCTATGACATCACACAGCACTGTGCTCATTATATATGACATCATCGCTACGACATCACACAGCATTCTGCTCATTATATATGACATCACACAGCACGGTGCTCATTATATATGACATCACACAGCACTCTGCTCATTACATATGACATCACACAGCACGGTGCTCATTACATATGACATCACACAGCACAGTGCTCATTATATATGACATCACAGCACTGTGCTCCATATTAAATCACTGTAATATGACATCACACAGCACCGGGCTCTGTAGATCACATGACTGTCACTTGAAATCATCGCGCCCGGCTGGAGCTGCACGATTCTGGCTAAAATTAGAATCACAATTTTTTTGCTGAGAATAAAGATCACGATTCTCTCGGTGTAACATCTTTCACATCATACAAAAAAAATTAGGGCAAACTTTACTGCTTCGTTTTTTGTTTAATTCATTAAAGAATATTTTTTCCAAAATACTTGCGCTGGGGGAGGTCCACTTTTTTGATAGTCCTACTTCTGCGGCACAGGGGCTGGATCGGGAGGACAGAGCACTTTGAGCTGCTTAGTCGCAACACCCGGCTTCTACTTGAAATATAGTTATCAAAAGGAAAGGAAAGGGGGCTCCAGTGCCCCCATAGGAATCTGCTGGCTGAGGGGGCACTCGATAGGAGGGAGGGGCCAGGAGCAGCGAAGAGGGACCCAAGAAGAGGAGGATCCGGGCTGCTCTGTGCAAAACCAATACAGAGGAGGGAAGTATAACATATTCCTTATTTTAAAAATAACACGAGACTTTACAAATCACTTTAAGTGGTTAAACTGCCCTCATCTACAGACCGAAGTTCTTCTCTTGGATCTAAAAGAAGGAAATGTTACAATGTTTCTCTTTATCTTGCTTCAGCTACTTTGTGATAAACTTGGCACACTTCCTGTTTTGTTTTTCTTTTTTGACAGCGGTCAGCTGTGAACAGAGAACTCTCTGCACTGAATAGAGGAAATGCTGGGTGAAGATCGGGAGGGTTGAATCGAGATCGCGATTTTTTTAACGAATAATCGTGCAGCTCTACACCTGGCCAGTCCAAAATTTAAACCTCAACTCCGGGGCACAAAAAACATTTGTGTAAATAAATTTCTCAAGAGCCACAAAGGATCTAAACCCACTTTGTGAGCACCTAATGTCTTTGCAAACCCAGATATTACCTTGTAAATGTGACTTTTTTTGTGCTGTTTATAGTCTGTGCAGAGAGCAAAGTTGTGGGAGGGGCAAAGCAGGCTCCACCCACTACAGAAAACTACAGAAGGGGGGCGGAGACCAGACCAGTCACCCTGCACAAGGAGAGAGAACAGAGCTGTGGGAGGGGCCTAGCAGGCTCCACCCACTACAGAAGGGGGCGGAGACCAGACCAGTCACCCTGCACAAGGAGAGAGAGGAGAGCTGTAGGAGGGGCCCAGCAGGCTCCACCCACTACAGAAGGGGGGCGGAGACCAGACCAGTCACCCTGCACAAGGAGAGAGAACAGAGCTGTGGGAGGGGCCTAGCAGGCTCCACCCACTACAGAAAACTACAGAAGGGGGCGGAGACCAGACCAGTCACCCTGCACAAGGAGAGAGAGAGGAGATCTGTAGGAGGGGCCCAGCAGGCTCCACCATACTCATCCAAACCCCAAATGATAGGCGTATTGGGGGGGGGGGGGGGGGGGGGTGGCCATTGCTAAGCTTGTGCCTAAAAATACTGATCACCTGGCTGTGTCTGGCTTCTGACCCGGAACTATCAGGATGTAAATGGGGGTCAGAATTCCCAATCTTTGTACTTCTTCTGGATCTTTGATGTGTTGAAGCCCAAAACATTACCCTGGCAGCCAGACAACTGTCATTATTAAAGGGGCACCCCCCCCCCCACCATTCTCCATGGCAGATAAATACCCCCCACAGGTGAGTGACCTCCTCACATTGGGCCGCGCGTCCTACAAATCAGGAATCCAGGGACAGCGAGCCGGGAAATACGAGGACCGAACAGCGACTCCTCTACAGCCGCTGCAAAGAAGGAAATCTCTAGGGGAGGGGCCAAATCTCTTATTAAATTTTTACATTTCTCCCCGGAGTTCAGCTGTAAACGCATTGAACCAAACCGCATCACATGACACGCCGCAGACACAATGATCACATGACACGCCGCAGACACAATGATCACATGACACGCCGCAGACACAATGATCACATGACACAGAGGGGGACACACAGGGGGGTGTGATAATGATGTGGGGGGAAAAGGGCTACACAGGGGGGTGTGATAACGATGTGGGGGGGGCACACAGGGGTGTGTGATAACGATGTGGGGGGGGGGAACACACAGGGGGGTGTGATAACGATGTGGGGGGGACACACAGGGGGGGTGTGATAACGATGTGGGGGGGACACACAGGGGGGGTGTGATAATGATGTGGGGGGGACACACAGGGGGTGGTGATAATGATGTGGGGGGGACACACAGGGGGGGGGGGGCGATAATGATGTGGGTGGGGGGCACACAAGGGGGGGTGTGATAATGATGTGGGGGGGTGGGGGGACACACAGGTGGGTGTGATAATGATGTGGGGGGTGGGGGGACACACAAGGGGGTGTGATAATGATGTGGGGGGGTGGGGGTGATAATGATGTGGGGGGGACACACAAGGGGGGGTGATAATGATGTGGGTGGGGGGCACACAAGGAGGTGTGACCCCTCAGCCTTAAACTGCAGATGATAAAAGGAAGCAGGTCACAGCGACACCCAGTGGCACCCAGTAACACTGCATACAACAGGGATGAATGGGAAGCACAGGCTGGTCACAATGGAGCTCAGTGACACCGCTGACCCCGTCACCAGAGAGGTTGTTTTCAGTCCCAATCCTGTGACCGGGAATTGTCCAGCCCCGGCCACAGCCGGCCATACATGGATCAAAATTTGACTGGCTCAGCAGGGACTCGCAGAGAACAGAGCAATCTAAATCACCTTACCCCCCCCCCCCCCATCATTCTGTGCTCCGCCCAAATTATTTCAAATCAATCTTAAATTTATTTTTTTTTTTCTTTTAAAAAAACACACAACAAACACACAGAACTGTTCTTGTTCCGCTCACCAACCAATCACGTGCCAAGATCAGAGATATGGAAGGAAATCTGGTTGTTAGGGAAACGAGAACAGTTCCACTTTCAGGCGCGTTCCTCAGGAAACATTCTGCTGAGGGTAATAACTGCCGCTGTTCAGCAGCTGGAAGATAAAGCGGAGTGACGCCTGAGAAGGGTCATGTGACCGATCAGCTGATGGATGTAAAATTCCCCCCAACCAATCAGCATTCCTCACTGCCA
Organism: Lithobates clamitans; assembly: GCA_037952925.1. Classification (NCBI taxonomy): domain Eukaryota; kingdom Metazoa; phylum Chordata; class Amphibia; order Anura; family Ranidae; genus Lithobates; species Lithobates clamitans. The sequence goes on along the minus strand of JBBGZY010003906.1, from coordinate 29,629 downwards.
GCGGTTTAATATTTCCCCTCCGGTCTGGCCGGTGTCATGAATGATTAATGGCGCACCTCGCGCTCTGGACGCGGCCGGACCGGTCAGATAACGTGTTAAATATTAATGGTGTCTGCAGAGGTGGACAGAGCGACTCCTCCAACCCCAACCAATCAGAATCCAGGACACAATCCACAGGAGGACATGTCACTATGAGAGGATGAAAACAGAGATACAATGTAACAAGAGCTCCCCCTATGGACAGTATGGGGGTTTGTATACACTCACCCCCAGAGCACTCCGTATAGCCGGGTATAGGGGAGATCTCCCCCAGAGCACTCCGCACACAGAGCCGGGTATAGAAGAGATCTCCCCCCAGAGCACTCCGCACACAGAGCCGGGTATAGGAGAGATCTCCCCCCAGAGCACTCCGCACACAGAGCCGGGTATAGGAGAGATCTCCCCCCAGAGCACTCCGCACACAGAGCCGGGTATAGGAGAGATCTCCCCCCAGAGCACTCCGCACACAGAGCCGGGTATAGGAGAGATCTCCCCCCAGAGCACTCCGCACACAGAGCCGGGTATAGGGAGAGATCCCCCCCAGAGCACTCCACACACAGAGCCGGGTATAGGAGAGATCTCCCCCCAGAGCACTCCACACACAGAGCCAGGTATAGGAGAGATCTCCCCCCAGAGCACTCCGCACACAGAGCCGGGTATAGGAGAGATCTCCCCCCGGAGCACTCCGCACACAGAGCCGGGTATAGGAGAGATCTCCCCCAGAGCACTCCGCACACAGAGCCGGGTATAGGAGAGATCTCCCCCCAGAGCACTCCGCACACAGAGCCGGGTATAGGAGAGATCTCCCCCCGGAGCACTCCGCACACAGAGCCGGGTATAGGAGAGATCTCCCCCCAGAGCACTCCGCACACAGAGCCGGGTATAGGAGAGATCTCCCCCCAGAGCACTCCGCACACAGAGCCGGGTATAGGAGAGATCTCCCCCCAGAGTACTCCGCACACAGAGCCGGGTATAGGAGAGATCTCCCCCCAGAGGACTCCGCACACAGAGCCGGGTATAGGAGAGATCTCCCCCCAGAGCACTCCGCACACAGAGCCGGGTATAGGAGAGATCTCCCCCCAGAGCACTCCGCACACAGAGCCGGGTATAGGAGAGATCTCCCCCCAGAGCACTCCGCACACAGAGCCGGGTATAGGAGATCTCTCCCCCCGGAGCACTCCGCACACAGAGCCGGGTATAGGAGAGATCTCCCCCCGGAGCACTCCGCACACAGAGCCGGGTATAGGAGAGATCTCCCCCCAGAGTACTCCGCACACAGAGCCGGGTATAGGAGAGATCTCCCCCCAGAGCACTCCGTATAGCCAGGTATAGGAGAGATCTCCCCCCAGAGCACTCCGCACACAGAGCCGGGTATAGGAGAGATCTCCCCCCAGAGCACTCCGCACACAGAGCCGGGTATAGGAGAGTTCTACCCCCAGAGCACTCCGCATAGCCGGGTATAGGAGAGATCTCCCCCCAGAGCACTCCGCACACAGAGCCGGGTATAGGAGAGATCTCCCCCCAGAGCACTCCGTATAGCCAGGTATAGGAGAGATCTCCCCCCAGAGCACTCCGCACACAGAGCCGGGTATAGGAGATCTCTCCCCCCGGAGCACTCCGCACACAGAGCCGGGTATAGGAGAGATCTCCCCCCGGAGCACTCCGCACACAGAGCCGGGTATAGGAGAGATCTCCCCCCAGAGTACTCCGCACACAGAGCCGGGTATAGGAGAGATCTCCCCCCAGAGCACTCCGTATAGCCAGGTATAGGAGAGATCTCCCCCCAGAGCACTCCGCACACAGAGCCGGGTATAGGAGAGATCTCCCCCCAGAGCACTCCGCACACAGAGCCGGGTATAGGAGAGTTCTACCCCCAGAGCACTCCGCATAGCCGGGTATAGGAGAGATCTCCCCCCAGAGCACTCCGCACACAGAGCCGGGTATAGGAGAGATCTCCCCCCAGAGCACTCCGCACACAGAGCCGGGTATAGGGGAGATCTCCCCCCAGAGCACTCCGCACACAGAGCCGGGTATAGGAGAGATCTCCCCCCAGAGCACTCCGCACACAGAGCCGGGTATAGGAGAGATCTCCCCCCAGAGCACTCCGCACACAGAGCCGGGTATAGGAGAGATCTCCCCCCAGAGCACTCCGCACACAGAGCCGGGTATAGGAGAGTTCTACCCCCAGAGTACTCCGCACACAGAGCCGGGTATAGGGGAGATCTCCCCCCAGAGCACTCCACACACAGAGCCGGGTATAGGAGAGATCTCCCCCCAGAGCACTCCGCACACAGAGCCGGGTATAGGAGAGATCTCCCCCCAGAGCACTCCACACACAGAGCCGGGTATAGAAGAGATCTCCCCCCAGAGCACTCCGCACACAGAGCCGGGTATAGGAGAGATCTCCCCCCAGAGCACTCCGCACACAGAGCCGGGTATAGGAGAGATCTCCCCCCAGAGCACTCCGCACACAGAGCCGGGTATAGGAGAGATCTCCCCCCAGAGCACTCCGCACACAGAGCCGGGTATAGGGGAGATCTCCCCCCAGAGCACTCCGCACACAGAGCCGGGTATAGGAGAGATCTCCCCCCAGAGCACTCCGCACACAGAGCCGGGTATAGGAGAGATCTCCCCCCAGAGTACTCCGCACACAGAGCCGGGTATAGGAGAGTTCTCCCCCCAGAGCACTCCATGTGTGTTTTATTCTGAGGATCCAGAAGAAGAAACTGAAAGTGCTCTCCATACATAGGAGGCGGTCTGAGAGCGTCTGATTGGTTGTCGGGAGGAGGACACAATGTGTTTGCAGTGTATCTATGGACTCTTCATTATGTGTCCTCCATGGTGTCACCTAAGTGCCATTCCTCCCCCTGATGGCAGACAGTCAGCCCTGAGTCACATGCAGAGTGAAGAGGACCGGTCATATCAACACTCTCTGTATGCACACAATGACTGCCTGCTGAGACCACACTTATGGTGTCTGATGTGTGGGCGGGGACAGGAAGGGAGCCAATAGGCTACAGTGGGGGAAAATACTGATTGTCTCTCCTGCAGATTGTGTAAGTTTTGCCCCCTTACAAAGAAATGAAGGGTCTATAATTTTTATCATAGGTGCGACTTTGCCGCATTGAGGGGCCAATGGACGGGGCCATGTATTGTAAGATCTTGGAGGAGAACCTTCTTCCCTCAGACAGAACACTGAAGATGGGTCATGGATGGGTCTTCCAGCATGACAATGACCCCAAACATACCGCCAAGGCAACAAAGGAGTGGCGCAAGAAGAAGCACATGAAGGTCATGGAGTGGCCTAGTCAGTCTTCAGACCTTAATCCTATAGAAAATGTATGGAGGAGCTGAAACTTCGAGTGGCCAAGAAACCTTCAGGATTTAGAGAAGATCTGTAAAGAAGAGAAAATCCCTCCAGAGATGTGTGGAAACCTGGTCACCACCTACAAGAAACGTCTGACCTCTGTGATCACCACCTACAAGGAACGTCTGACCTCTGTGATCACCACCTACAAGGAACGTCTGACCTCTGTGATCACCACCTACAAGAAACGTCTGACCTCTGTGATCACCACCTACAAGGAACGTCTGACCTCTGTGATCACCACCTACAAGGAACGTCTGACCTCTGTGATCACCACCTACAAGGAACGTCTGACCTCTCTGATCACCACCTACAAGAAACGTCTGATCTCTGTGATCACCACCTACAAGAAACGTCTGACCTCTGTGATCACCACCTACAAGAAACGTCTGACCTCTGTGATCACCACCTACAAGGAACGTCTGACCTCTGTGATCACCACCTACAAGGAACGTCTGACCTCTGTGATCACCACCTACAAGGAACGTCTGACCTCTGTGATCACCACCTACAAGGAACGTCTGACCTCTGTGATCACCACCTACAAGGAACGTCTGACCTCTGTGATCACCACCTACAAGAAACGTCTGACCTCTGTGATCACCAACTACAAGAAACGTCTGACCTCTGTGATCACCAACTACAAGAAACGTCTGACCTCTGTGATCACCACCTACAAGTAACGTCTGACCTCTGTGATCACCACCTACAAGAAACGTCTGACCTCTCTGATCACCACCTACAAGAAACGTCTGACCTCTCTGATCACCACCTACAAGAAACGTCTGACCTCTCTGATCACCACCTACAAGGAACGTCTGACCTCTGTGTACTCCACCTACAAGGAACGTCTGACCTCTGATCACCACCTACAAGGAACGTCTGACCTCTGTGTACTCCACCTACAAGGAACGTCTGACCTCTGTGATCACCACCTACAAGGAACGTCTGACCTCTGTGATCACCACCTACAAGGAACGTCTGATCTCTGTGATCACCACCTACAAGGAACGTCTGACCTCTGTGATCACCACCTACAAGAAACGTCTGACCTCTGTGATCACCACCTACAAGAAACGTCTGACCTCTGTGATCACCGCCTACAAGAAACGTCTGACCTCTGTGATCACCACCTACAAGAAACGTCTGACCTCTGTGATCACCACCTACAAGGAACGTCTGACCTCTGTGATCACCACCTACAAGGAACGTCTGACCTCTGTGATCACCACCTACAAGGAACGTCTGACCTCTGTGATCACCACCTACAAGGAACGTCTGACCTCTGTGATCACCACCTACAAGGAACGTCTGACCTCTGTGATCACCACCTACAAGAAACGTCTGATCTCTGTGATCACCACCTACAAGGAACGTCTGACCTCTGTGATCACCACCTACAAGGAACGTCTGACCTCTGTGATCACCACCTACAAGAAACGTCTGACCTCTCTGATCACCACCTACAAGAAACGTCTGACCTCTGTGATCACCACCTACAAGGAACGTCTGACCTCTGTGATCACCACCTACAAGGAACGTCTGACCTCTGTGATCACCACCTACAAGGAACGTCTGACCTCTGTGATCACCACCTACAAGAAACGTCTGACCTCTGTGATCGCCAACAAGGATTTCTCCACCAACTACTAAGTCATGTTTTGCTTGGGGGTCAAATACTTATTTTACTCACTGAACTGCAACTCCATTTGTAACATTTGTATTGTGTTTTTTTCTGGATTTTTGGTTGATATTCTGTCTCTATCATATAAAATACACCTATGATAAAAATTATAGACCCTTCATTTCTTTGTAAGTGGGCAAAACTTACACCATCTGCAGGGGAGACGATCAGACGATTTCCCCCCTCCCCCCACTGTATATATACAAATCAGAGGACCCTGTCCCTGGCACCGCCCCCTTTATTCATCGGATTTCAGGTCTGTCAATCACGGCGGCTCAGCATCACATGTGGGCGTTATCTATGCAAATACAGCCTGCCTAGGAACGCCCACTTCTACCAGACTGACACACACCTATCAAGGCATTGTGAAATTTGCATAACTCCTCCCACTGCTTACATCAGGACTGGGGGCTCCTGGGAGGAGTACTGAGGCCGGGAGGAGGGGCTGGGATGTTTTCAGGAAGATATCTACAGCCCCCTGCTGGCCCCTCCCACCAGCCATGATCCGCCTGCATTGCATAGAGAAGCAATGATGAGAAATGATGTCAGCATCTTGTAACAGCTTTATTATTCCAGACAACTACACAGAAGAACTCTCCTCTGACGCGTTTCACCTCGGAGTGTCTGAGATCATCCTTCAGAGTTCATTGCAACTTTTTTTTCCCAGCTTTATTTAAAATTTCACAAACTGACATTTGGTTCAGTACGGTGGCGTGTACAATGGCGCTGACACTGATGTAGCAGAGTACAACACAGACAACCAATCAGCATCCAGAGCCCCGGTCATCACACAGCAGATTCCCCCCCTCCCCCTTCCTGGGCGGATCCAGTAACAGACACGACAGTGCGGTCTCCTGCCGCCCCTCCCCCCCTCCTCACCTGTACTGCCAGGCCTTGCTGACTCCCCGGGGGGGCCCTCGGTTGTTATGCGGACTGGGAGCCGCGTCCAGCTTGCCGTCACTATCGGAGGCCTTCATGGTGGCGTCACCCTGCATGGTGGGGGTCACCGGGGGGGAGCACTCTCTCTCCGGGGTCACTCCTCTGGTAGATACATCAGACGGCGGTCCCAACGGTGGTCACACTTCCTGAGATCTGTGGTTGGGGGGGGGACACAAGAGCTGACAGTCTGTGGGCGGGTCTCTCTATGTATGGTGCCGGGGGAGGGGCAGATTCCTGCACTGGGTGGGCTATACAAAGAGAGAGAAGGTGGGCAACATGTATAGAGAATACGGGGGTCACCGAGGGGTCAGAGGTGTTTACAAGAGGGGGCACTATATGGTCATGTATTGGTGGGGGAGGTTTCCTATAGAGGGAGGTATATAGAGGGGGGTGTTGGGGTCAGTATGTGGGGTGTCCGTATAAAAGGGGGGTCAGTATGAGTCTATTGATGGGAGGGGAGCTTATACAGGGGGGGGCAGGTCTCCTATACGGGGGGGTAAGTGGATGTGGGGTGTCTGTATAGAGGGGTATGTGGATGAGGGGTGCACCTCTCTCTGGGGGTCTTTAGATGGGGGTCTCTATATGTGGGGGTGTACTTCTGTCTCTGGAAGTCTGTAGATGGGGGGTCTCAGTATTTTGGGGGTTCTCCTCTCTCTAGGGGTATATAGAAGGGGGGGTCGCTATATTTGGGGTTCTCCTCTCTCTGGAGGTCTGTATTTGGGGGGTCTCTATATTGGGGGGCACCTCTCTCTCTGGAGGTATATAGATGGGGGTCTCAGTATTTTGGGGGTTCTCCTCTCTCTCTCTAGGGATATATAGATGGGGGTCTCTATATTCGGGGGGAACCCCTCTCTCTCTCTGGAGGTCTGTAGATGGGGGGTCTGTATATTGGGGGTTCTCCTCTCTCTGGAGGTCTGTAGATGGAGCGTCTCTATATTGGGGGTTCTCCTCTCTCTCTGGAGGTCTGTAGATGGGGGGTCTCTATATTCGGGGTTCTCCTCTCTCTTTAGGGGTATATAGATGGGGGGGTCTCTATATTCGGGGGGCACCTCTCTCTCTCTCTGGAGGTCTGTAGATGGGGGGGGTCTCCGTATATTGGGGGTTCTCCTCTCTCTTTAGGGGTATATAGATGGGGGGGTCTCTATATTCGGGGGGCACCTCTCTCTTTAGGGGTATATAGATGGGGGGGTCTCTATATTCGGGGTTCTCCTCTCTCTTTAGGGGTATATAGATGGGGGGGTCTCTATATTCGGGGGGCACCTCTCTCTCTCTGGAGGTCTGTAGATGGGGGGGGTCTCCGTATATTGGGGGTTCTCCTCTCTCTTTAGGGGTATATAGATGGGGGGGTCTCTATATTCGGGGGGCACCTCTCTCTTTAGGGGTATATAGATGGGGGGGTCTCTATATTCGGGGTTCTCCTCTCTCTTTAGGGGTATATAGATGGGGGGGTCTCTATATTCGGGGGGCACCTCTCTCTCTCTGGAGGTCTGTAGATGGGGGGGGTCTCCGTATATTGGGGGTTCTCCTCTCTCTCAGGCTCGGTGTTTCTCCCCCGCTCTCTCCATGTCTCCTCCTCGGCTTCCCCCAGGATGGGCCACAGCTCCTCCGTCACTTCCGGGTCACGGGTCGCCGGCGACGAGGCCATGGAAGACGCCATGTTGGTTCCTGGCAGATTTTGCCAGTCGGTGGGCGGAGCCTGTGAGGAGCGGATTCCCCGTTTCAGCTAATAACTCCACCAAGTTATCAGTGATTGGTGCAGAGCTCCCCTGGGGGAGGGGAAAAGGATCAGATTTATAATAAACAGAGAGAGGGACCTGGAATACAGAGAGTCCGGAATATGGGGAGTTGCTATATCAGGGCTCTGGAATATTGGGGTCCTGGAATATTGGGGTCCTGGAATATAGGGGCCCCAGAAAATGGGGGACATGGAATATTGGGGACCCGGAATTTAGGGGAACCAGAGTATGAGGGATATGGTATGTGGGGAACCTGAAATATTGGGGATCCCACCAAATATGGGGGTGACACACATCCAGGGCTGGTGATGGAGATTCATCCGGAACTGTCATTTTCATCCTCTACAATGAGCACAATTCTCAGCCAACTTCAATCCACCCCCAACCATCAAATGAGAGAATCACCGATATCCCCCCAGAGACCCCTCCATATTTCCTCTAGAATATGGGGGACCAGGAATATGTAGGGTCTGGAATATGGAGGACTTGGAATATGGGGGACCTGGAAAAAGGAGGACCTGGTATATGTAGGGCCCGGAATATAGGGGAACTGGAATATGGAGGGCCCAGAATATAGGGGACCTGGAATTCCAGAGGGCACGGAATATGGGGGGGCTGGATTATGGAGGGCCTGGATTATGGGGGACCTGGACTTTGGAGAGCCTGGATTATGGGGGACCTGGAATAAGGAGGGCCTGGATTATGGGGGACCTGGAATAAGGAGGGCCCGGAACATGGGGGGCCTGGATTATGTGGGAACTGGACTTTGGAGGGCCTGGATTATGGGGGACCTGGACTTTGGAGGGCCTGGATTATGGGGGACCTGGAATAAGGAGGGCCCGGAATATGGGGGGCCTGGATTATGGGGGAACTGGACTTTGGAGGGCCTGGATTATGGGGGGCCTGGACTTTGGAGGGCCTGGATTATGGGGGACCTGGACTTTGGGGGACCTGGACTTTGGAGGGCCTGGATTATGGGGCTCCTGGTTTCTGGTCCAATATGATCAGCTGTAGAACACAAAATCCTGCAGAACTCCACCCACACCCAGAAATGGGAAGAATCTCCTGTATACGGGACAGAGCGCTCTCCAGAATATATCCTAATAATAGATACATTTGTATCCCAGATCTTTCCATTTGGATCTTTTATTGTACAGAAATATAGTAACACACCCCCCCTCCTGCTCCCCCCCCAGTATATATATCCCATTAAAGTACAGTATATACTGTATACCCCAACAACCATCTTCTATTATTTCCTCCCATTTGGTCTGCAAAATATCCCAGTGGAAATGTTTTTATATCGGTTTGATAAGTGCATAAAAAGTATCTGTTGATCCTGCCAGAAATCCAGTGGGCTGATAACTTCCTGTGCGCTCGGCCTGGGCTGACTCTTATCAGTTACATTACTTCCATTTTCCTTGACAGACTACAGAACACCTCCCTCCTTATGTTATCGTAATTAGGAAATAGAAATATGGTCTGTAGTCCTAGAACATTTAATGTCCATGGGTGACAACACTGCTGCTCCAGAGATACAGAACAGGAAGTGTTGTCACCCTGGGACAGGAAGTGTGTTACTGGAAGGAGAATAATAGAGGAAATGTAACATAAAAATGAAAACAAATGTGATCGCACATCGAATACCCGGCGATCTGTAATATGTGACATTTCTGTTCTCAGGTTTAGATACAATTTACAACGTATCACACTCCATGTGTCTCCCCCACTAAAATGTATCAGAATCTCCCAATATAAACGTCTCGTCCCCCCGATAATCCTCTGGAAAAAGTACAAAAATATTCAAAAATTAACTGGAAAAGTTCCAAAATTCCAGAGGCTGGTTGGTGTGGATATCAGAAGAGTGACCCCAAGTTTAAATTTTGGATTTATTCATATCCAGTTTTGGCTGTATATATAGGAAGGGGTACACTGAAGGTAATATACAGATAATGGGGTGTCGGTGAGGGGATAGGGGGACAGTTGGGGTACACTGATAATATACAGATAATGGGGTGTCAGTGAGGGGATAGGGGGACATTTGGGGTACACTGATAATAATATACAGATAATGGGGTGTCAGTGAGGGGATAGGGGGACAGTTGGGGTACACTGATAGCAATATACAGATAATGGGGTGTCAGTGAGGGGATAGGGGGACAGTTGGGGTACACTGATAGTAATATACAGATAATGGGGTGTCAGTGAGGGGATAGGGGGACAGTTGGGGTACACTGACTGATAAACACACACAGATATTGGGGTGTTAGTGAGGATATAAAGGGAGAGTTGGGGTATATTGAGAGCAATATACAGATAATGGGGTGTAAGTAAACAGATGCAGGGATATCTGGGGTACACTGACTGATAAACACATGCAGATATTGGGGTGTCAGGATATAAAGGGACAGTTGGGGTACACTGATAGTAATATACAGATAATGGGGTGTCAGTGAGGGGATAGGGGGACAGTTGGGGTACACTGATAGCAATATACAGATAATGGGGTGTCAGTGAGGGGATAGGGGGACAGTTGGGGTACACTGATAGCAATATACAGATAATGGGGTGTCAGTGAGGGGATAGGGGGACAGTTGGGGTACACTGATAGTAATATACAGATAATGGGGTGTCAGTGAGGGGATAGGGGGACAGTTGGGGTACACTGACTGATAAACACACACAGATATTGGGGTGTTAGTGAGGATATAAAGGGAGAGTTGGGGTATATTGAGAGCAATATACAGATAATGGGGTGTAAGTAAACAGATGCAGGGATATCTGGGGTACACTGACTGATAAACACATGCAGATATTGGGGTGTCAGGATATAAAGGGACAGTTGGGGTACACTGATAGTAATATACAGATAATGGGGTGTCAGTGAGGGGATAGGGGGACAGTTGGGGTACACTGATAGCAATATACAGATAATGGGGTGTCAGTGAGGGGATAGGGGGACAGTTGGGGTACACTGATAGTAATATACAGATAATGGGGTGTCAGTGAGGGGATAGGGGGACAGTTGGGGTACACTGACTGATAAACACACGCAGATATTGGGGTGTTAGTGAGGATATAAAGGGAGAGTTGGGGTATATTGAGAGCAATATACAGATAATGGGGTGTAAGTAAACAGATACAGGGATATCTGGGGTACACTGACTGATAAACACATGCAGATATTGGGGTGTCAGTGAGGATATAAAGGGACAGTTGGGGTACACTGATAGTAATATACAGATAATGGGGTGAAGGTGAACAGATACAGGGATATCTGGGGTACACTGTTAGAAACATACAGATATTTGGGTGGCAATGAGGATATAGAGGGACAGCTGGGGTACACTGATAAAATTATACACATATTGGGGTGTTAGTGAAGAGATAGGGGAGCAGCTGGGGTATACTAAAAATACCTTTACAGATAATGGGGTGTCAGTGGGGGGATTGGGGTCAGCTGGGGTTTACTGATAGGAATTTAAAGATATTGGGGCATCCATGGGACGATAGGGGGACATCTGGGGTACAATGCTAGGAATATACAGATATTGAGGTGTCGGGGGGGGCATAGAGGGACAGTTGGGATACACTGATAGCAATATACAGATTGGGGTTTCAGTGGGGGGGGGTGTAGAGGTGCAGTTGGTGTTCACTGATAGTAATATACAAATATTGGGGTATCGGTGGGGGGGGGATAGTGGTACAGTTGGGGTACACTTGCAGTAATATACTGTACAAATATTGGGGTGTCAGTGGGGGATATGGGGACTGTTGGGGTTCATTAATAGGAATATACAAATATTGGGGTGTCAGTGGGGAAGGATAGAGGGGGCAGATGGGGTACACTGAAAGAAATATATAGAATTTGGGGAGTCAGTGGGGGGGGGGCTGAGAGAACAGCTGGGGTATACGTATAGGAATTTACAGATATTGGGGTGTCTGTGTGGGGAAAAAGGGCAGCTGGAGTACACGAATAGTAATATACAGTTGTTGGGAATCAGCGGGGGGGGGGAATTGGGGTACACTGATAGGAATACAGAGATGTTGGGGAGACAGGGGATAGGACAGATATGAGAGTGGCAATGTAGGCATTGTGGTACAGGTGGGGTACACTGATAGGAACATTTAGATATTGGGGTTTCGTTGGGAGGAAAGGGGTACAGATGAAGTACACTGATAGAAAGAAACTGATATTGGGGTGTCAGTAGGTGTAGAGGGGTACACTGATAGATATTGGGGTATCAGTGGGGAGCTGGTGTAGATTTCTGGAGAGAAACCACAAGATTACATTTTGCAACTTTTAGTCTATTTTGGGGTATTTTTGCACTTTTGTTCAGAGCATTGTTCTGGTTATTAGACACATTTCTATTGGAGGGATTTGGATACATTGTACTTCCTGAGGAGACACTTGGAGTGATATTACACTTTCATTCATAGGGGGGCACCAATGGGGGAGGGGGGGGGGTACTATCTATTTATTTATATAAGGACTCCAGATATAGGTGGAATTTGGGGGCTCGTATTCCATAATAAATGGATCAGGGGTTTATAAACCAGCGATCTGTGGGAGAAAATGGATAAAAAAATGACACAAAAATGGTAAAATGATTAACGTGCAAAAAGAGGAAATACATCCAGCACAGCAACATCTCCCATATAGGATGTGCCCGCACCCTTCTGCCACCTGCTGTCTTTGTGCCCACACATTCCTCGTCTGTAGTATTTATTGTGCCCATACCATTCTGGCAACTGGTGGTTTATGAGCCCAATTCCCACCTGGCCTTAGTATTTATTGCTGAAATCTGGTGTTTTTTTTGTACCTGCACCCTCCTAGCCTGTAATATTTATTGTGCCCATAACCCCTATCCTGTAGTATTTACATACCCTGTTGGCTTCTGGTGTTTTTGTGCCTGCACCCCCCACTCTGTAGTATATATTGTGCCCATGCCTGCTGGTATCTGATGGATTGTGTTCCTTTACCTGCCCCCAGCCTGTAATATCTATTATGCACATATCCAGGGCCGGCCCTACCATGGGTCCCAGTGGGTCCATTGGACCCAGGCAGCCCTTTGAGAGGGGCAGCAAATTGAACCACGGCCGCCTCTCCTATTTACCCAGCAATTTGACAACCAAGATTTTTTTTCCAGCAGTTTTGTGTGTCATGATGACAACCCCCCCCCCCCCCCCGGGCTGCTCCGCCTGTCCATATACTACCCTAGCCCGCCCCTATACTGTCCTAGCCTGTCTATTTACTACCCTAGCCTGTCCATATACTACCCTAGCCTGTCTATTTACTACCCTAGCCTGTCCATATACTACCCTAGCCTGTCCATATACTACCCTAGCCTGTCCATATACCACCCTGGCCTGTCCATATACCACCCTAGCCTGTCTATATACTACCCTAGTCTGTCTATATACTACCCTAGCCTGTCTGTATACTACCCTAGCCTGCCCATATACTACCCTAGCCTGTCCATATACTACTCTAACCTGTCTATATACTACCCTAGTCTGTCTATATACTACCCTAGCCTGCCCATATACTACCCTAGCCTGCCCATATACTACCCTAGCCTGTCCATATACTACTCTAACCTGTCTATATACTACCCTAGCCTGTCCATATACTACCCTAGCCTGCCCATATACTACCCTAGCCTGCCCATATACTACCCTAGCCTGCCCATATACTACCCTAGCCTGTCCATATACTACTCTAACCTGTCTATATACTACCCTAGCCTGCCCATATACTACCCTAGCCTGCCCATATACTACCCTAGCCTGTCCATATACTACTCTAACCTGTCCATATACAGCCCTAGCCTGTCCATATACTACCCTAGCCTGTCCATATACTACCCTAGCCTGTCCATATACTACCCTAGCCTGTCCATATACTACCCTAGTCTGTCTATATACTACCCTAGCCCGTCTGTATACTACCCTAGCCTGTCTGTATACTACCCTAGCCTGCCCATATACTACCCAACCCGCCCCTTGGAATTGAACATAATGGTATGTCATATAATTTTGCATATAGACAAGGTGCTGTTACATGTAAATCTGACTTCCTGATAAATGTAATTTTAGTTTTAATTATCATGATATAAAATAATGCAGGGCCTTTTTGGTGGCACTGAATTATTTTTTATTGTGGGGGGGGGGCAGCATTTAATTTTTGGACCCAGGCAGCACAATGTCTTGGGCCAGCCCTGCACATGCCCTTCTGATGTCTGGTGGTTTTTATGCCCACACCCCCCTATCCTGCAGTACTTGTTGTGCCCGCACTCTCTTAGCATTTGTTGGTTTTTGCGTCACGTAATCAGATAACCCAGAGCAGTCCATACAGTCATTCGCCAAAGTATCAGCGGGCACTATGGTGACCATCATAATACTGTATGTATGGCTACCAAACAAAGATGTGATCAAACATAGCGGCTGCATTCGGTCCAGGACTGCCGCCATATCCACTCTGTCAGCTGGAGCTCCTATTAGGGGCAGTGCAAGGACTTTGGTGCACAGTGCCATGGTGGGGACATGTGATTGATAAACTATTTCTTTGCTTGTGAGTGCAATTTTATCTAGTTTTTTATTTATTGCACCAGAGCCCGTGCGCTCTTCTCTTCTGTTTGTCTACCAAACAAATATCCTGGGCAATGAGGTATCGCCAGGGCCGCCTTTAATATTGCTTGGACTCTGGACAAACATTTTCTTGGACCCCCCTCCCCCATGCAATTTCGTTCTCCACCTGCTCTGAGACATAAAAAAAATATCGGTTTACTGAATGAGTTTAGGCAGCGATTGGTTTGCAGTGTATCATTACCGCTCACTGACTGGCTGCTAGAGGTTACAGCACACATTATGTCTCACTGATTATTTGCTAGAGATTACAGCACATGACTTCTGCTTGTTGATTGGTTGCTAGAGAATACTGTGCATCAATACTGCTCGCTGATTGGTTGCTAGAGGTTACTGGAGATCTTTACCGCTCACTAATTGGTTGCTAGAGGTTACTGCACATTATTACTGCAAACTGATTGGTTGCTAGAGGTTACTGCATATCCTTACCGCTCAATGATTGGTTGCAAGAGGTTAGTGCACATCATTACTGCTCACTGATTGGTTGCTAAAGGTTACATCACATCATCTCCTCACTGCCTGCACACCATGGACTGGGGAGGCGAGGGGACCCATCAATAGACAGAAATCGGGAATGCTTTGGAAGGGGGTAGGGGGTTGTGATCAGTAGCAATGCTGGGGGAGGGGGGGGGTTGATGGAATCAGTGTCAAGGACCCCCCCCCAGCACTGACAGCCTATAGTAGTTATCACACCTATACCCTTCTGATGGACGGTGGTTTTTGTGCCCCCATGCGCCCAGCCTGTAGTGTTTATTGTGCCCAAACCCCTCTGGCATCTGGTCTCACTTTGTGCCTGTACCCCCTCCCCCCCAGCTTGTAGTATTTATCATACCCCTCTGTCTGAGATGGCAATATAATTACACTTCTTAAGAAAATATATCTTTCTCAATATCCATTTCAGGACATACAATGAGGATGGTGCACCTTTTGTGTTATTTATGTTTGTAGACATTTCAGGAAGAATTATCGGATCAGTTATTGATGGAGTGACAGGAGCTCAGTGATGTCATCGTTTTCTGTCCTCCCAACTTTCTGGCTTTGATGTTTCCCAACATTCCTTAATTGCTTACATGTTAGGTGAAGTAAAAGCCCAACTTTAGGTTCTTTTCCCTAAATTGGGCCCCCACCTGTCTAATAACAAAAAAAATGCATCTTCAGCAGCAACAGTCACCTCCTCTCCAGAGCTGTACCCTGCAGGATCTCCTCTCTGCCACAAGATGTCCTCAGTCCTCCAGGTTGAGGGAGGACATACTGTGAGTGCAGAGCTGGAATGAGGCTTCAAAATGAATTGTCAACCCAGACATTTTATTTCTAGTTCTGGAAAAGGGGTGCTGTGGGGGTGGGGGTTGTATATGGATACACAGCAGTGTATATAGATGTAGGGAAGGTATATAGATACACAGTAGAGTATATAGATGTAGGGGAGGTATATGGATATTCAGTAGAGTATATAGATGTAGGGGAGGTATATGGATATACAGTAGAGTATATAGATGTAGGGGAGGTATATGGATACACAGTAGAGTATATAGATGTAGGGACAGTATATGGATATACAGTAGAGTATACAGATGTAGGGGAGGTATATGGATATATAGTAGAGTATATAGATGTAGGGGAGGTATATGGATATACAGTAGAGTATATAGATGTAGGGACAGTATATGGATACACAGTAGAGTATATAGATGTAGGGAAGGTTTATGGATATACAGTAGAGTATATAGATGTAGGGAAGGTATATAGATACATAGTAGAGTATATATATGTAGGGAAGGTATATAGATACACAGTAGAGTATACAGATGTAGGGGAGGTATATAGATAAACAGTAGGGTATATAGATGTAGGGAAGGTATATAGATACACAGTAGAGTATATAGATGTAGGAGAGGTATATGGATACACAGTAGAGTATATAGATGTAGGGAAGGTATATGGATACATAGTAGAGTATATAGATGTAGGGGAGGTATATGGATACACAGTAGAGTATATAGATGTAGGGTAGGTATATGGATATACAGTAGAGTATATAGATGTAGGAGAGGTATATCGATACACAGTAGAGTATATAGATGTAGGGGAGGTATATGGATATACAGTAGAGTATATAGATGTGGGGGAGGTATGTGGATACATAGTAGAGTATATAGATGTAGGGGAGGTATATGGATACACAGTAAAGTATATAGATGTAGGGAAGGTATATAGATATACAGTAGAGTATATAGATGTAGGGGAGGTATATCGATACACAGTAGAGTATATAGATGTAGGGAAGGTATATAGATATACAGTAGAGTATATAGATGTAGGGGAGGTATATGGATACACAGTAGAGTATATAGATGTGGGGGAGGTATGTGGATACATAGTAGAGTATATAGATGTGGGGGAGGTATATGGATACACAGTAAAGTGTATAGATGTAGGGAAGGTATATGGATATACAGTAGAGTATATAGATGTAGGGGAGGTATATGGATATACAGTAGAGTATATAGATGTGGGGGAGGTATGTGGATACATAGTAGAGTATATAGATGTAGTGGAGGTATATGGATATACAGTAGAGTATATAGATGTAGGGGAGGTATATGGATATACAGTAGAGTATATAGATGTAGGGACAGTATATGGATATACAGTAGAGTATATAGATGTAGGGGAGGTATATGGATACACAGTAGAGTATATAGATGTAAGGGCCGTATATGGATACACAGTAAAGTATATAGATGTAGGGAAGGTATATGGATACACAGTAGAGTATATAGATGTAGGGAAGGTATATGGATACATAGTAGAGTATATAGATGTAGGGGAGGTATATAGATACACAGTAGAGTATATAGATGTAGGGAAGGTATATGGATACACAGTAGAGTATATAGATGTAGGGGAGGTATGTGGATACATAGTAGAGTATATAGATGTAGGGAAGGTATATGGATATACAGTAGAGTATATAGATGTAGGGGAGGTATATGGATATACAGTAGAGTATATAGATGTAGGGGAGGTATATGGATATACAGTAGAGTATATAGATGTAGGGGAGGTATATGGATATACAGTAGAGTATATAGATGTAGGGGAGGTATATGGATATTCAGTAGAGTAAATAGATGTAGGGGAGGTATATGGATATACAGTAGAGTATATAGATGTAGGGGAGGTATATGGATACACAGTAGAGTATATAGATGTAGGGCAGGTATATGGATACACAGTAGAGTATATAGATGTAGGGGAGGTATATGGATACACAGTAGAGTATATAGATGTAGGGGAGGTATGTGGATACATAGTAGAGTATATAGATGTAGGGAAGGTATATGGATATACAGTAGAGTATATAGATGTAGGGGAGGTATGTGGATACATAGTAGAGTATATAGATGTAGGGAAGGTATATGGATATACAGTAGAGTATATAGATGTAGGGGAGGTATATGGATATACAGTAGAGTATATAGATGTAGGGGAGGTATATGGATATACAGTAAAGTATATAGATGTAGGGGAGGTATATGGATATACAGTAGAGTATATAGATGTAGGGACAGTATATGGATACACAGTAGAGTATATAGATGTAGGGAAGGTATATGGATACACAGTAGAGTATATAGATGTAGGGAAGGTATATGGATACACAGTAGAGTATATAGATGTAGGGGAGGTATATGGATATACAGTAGAGTATATAGATGTAGGGACAGTATATGGATACACAGTAGAGTATATAGATGTAGGGAAGGTATATGGATATACAGTAGAGTATATAGATGTAGGGGAGGTATATGGATATACAGTAAAGTATATAGATGTAGGGGAGGTATATGGATATACAGTAGAGTATATAGATGTAGGGACAGTATATGGATACACAGTAGAGTATATAGATGTAGGGAAGGTATATGGATACACAGTAGAATATATAGATGTAGGGAAGGTATATGGATACACAGTAGAGTATATAGATGTAGGGAAGGTATATGGATACACAGTAGAGTATATAGATGTAGGGGAGGTATGTGGATACATAGTAGAGTATATAGCTGTAGGGAAGGTATATGGATATACAGTAGAGTATATAGATGTAGGGGAGGTATATGGATATACAGTAGAGTATATAGATGTAGGGGAGGTATATGGATATACAGTAGAGTATATAGATGTAGGGGAGGTATATGGATATACAGTAGAGTATATAGATGTGGGGGAGGTATATGGATACACAGTAGAGTATATAGATGTAGGGACAGTATATGGATACACAGTAGTGGGGGAGGGGGCCTGGCTCTCAGTTTCCTGGCTGTGGTTTCATGGATTGTGCAAGCACTTCTCTGTCTCTGGAGTCACGCGGTCTCCTCATGTGACCACCATGTTCTTTCTGTGCCAGGGGTGACCCGCCCTCTATGGTGTCACCCAGCTGGTGCCTGTCCTAGGAGAAGAGCAGAGGGACCTGCAGCAGTTCCCTTGCTCTGCAGACAAAGTAACATGTCACTGCCAAGTCTGCAGCATTTGGATTACAATATTACATTCCCTCTGGGCAGAAATGACATGTGGTGTGCACAGTTACTGACTCCATGCAGATTCCTGATAAATATTTATATACAAGGAGCAACAATGGCTGTGATTTCCACTGCTGACTACTCAGCAGGAATAGTGAGATTTGTCTTTCTGAAGAAAGCCGGAGCTGCCTCAGTCCAGACCTGAATAGGAATCTTCCACTAAATAAAGAAATACAAATATCGGCTGTATATAAATATTGGGGATTTACTTGGGTCGTGTTGAGGGTTCACTTATGGTGTATCAGATATTGGGGTGTCAGTGGGGGAAGGGGGCACAGTTAGGGTAAACTGCCATATGTTGGTGTGTCAAAGGGGGGGGGGTGGCGGTGGGGGACACAGTTGTGGGTACACTGATATATATTGGTGTGTCAGTGGGGAGGGGGGGCAGTTGGGGATGGGGTACACTGATATATCTTGGGGTATCAGTGGGGGGATGGGGGCACACTGATATATGTTGGAGTGTCAGTGAGGGATTGGGGGCACAGTTGGGGTACACTGATATATATATTGGGATATCAGTGGGGGGACGGACACAGCTGTGGGTACACTGATATATTTTGGGATGTCAGTGGGGGGACAGGGGCAAAGTTGGGGGTGGGGGTACACTGATATATCTTGGAGTGTCAGTGAGGGAATGGGGCTCAGTTGGGGTACACTGATATATAAATATTGGAGTGTCTGTGGGGGGGGTGGGGGAACAGTTGGGGTACACTGATATATATATATTGGGGTATTAGTGGAGGATGGGGGCACAGTTGAGGTACACTGATATATAAACATTGGGGTGTCTGTGGACGGATGGGGGCACACTGATATATATATTGGGGTATTAGTGGGGGAATGGGGCACAGTTGAGGTACACTGATATATAAATATTGGGGTGTCTGTGGGGGGGGATGGGGGCACAGTTGGGGTACACTGGTATATAAATATTGGAGTGTCTGTGGGGGAATGGGGCACAGTTGAGGTACACTGATATATAAATATTGGGGTGTCTGTGGGGGGATGGGGCACAGTTGGGGCACATTGATATATATATATTGGGGTATTAGTGGGGGACAGGGAAACAGTTGGGGTACACTGATATATATATATATTGTGGTGTCAGTGGGGGGGACGGGGCACAGTTGGGGTACACTGATATATGTATTGGGGTGTCGGTGAGGGAATGGGGCACAGTTGGGGTACACTGATATCTATCTATCTATCTATCTATCTATCTATCTATTGGGGTGTCAGTGAGGGAATGGCACACAGTTGGGGTACACTGATTTATATATATTGGGGTGTCAGTGAGGGAATGGGGCACAGTTGGGGTACACAGATATATATATATTGGGGTGTCAGTGAGGGAATGGGGCACAGTTGGGGTACACTGATATATATATATTGGGGTGTCAGTGAGGAAATGGGGCAGTGTTGGGGTACACTGACTGATATAGATATTGGGGTGTTAGTGAGGAAATGGGGCACAGTTGGGGTACACTGGTATATAAATATTGGAGTGTCTGTGGAGGAATGGGGCTCAGTTGGGGTACACTGACTGATATATATATTGGGGTGTCAGTGGCATCTTCTAATTAAAATTGCACAGAGAGCTCCGCCCCCAAGACTCAAATCAGATTTCAGTATCCGGACAGAGCTGTCACCTACCGCACCGAGAGAGGAAGAGAGACCCGATCACCGGGCACAGAGCAGCGGGCACATCACCGGGCACAGGGCAGCGGGCACATCACCGGGCACAGAGCAGCGGGCACATCACCGGGCACAGAGCAGCGGGCACATCACCGGGCACAGAGCAGCGGGCACATCACCGGGCACAGAGCAGCGGGCACATCACCGGGCACAGAGCAGCGGGCACATCACCGGGCACAGAGCAGCGGGCACATCACCGGGCACAGAGCAGCGGGCACATCACCGGGCACAGAGCAGCGGGCACATCACCGGGCACAGGGCAGCGGGCACATCACCGGGCACAGAGCTGAGGACGCAAAGCAGCGGGCAAGGCATACATCACCGAGGACACATTACCGGGAATAGAACTGCCTGCGCACACATCACCCGGCGGGTGTAGAGCGGAGAGATCCGAGGATGGCACCGCTCAGAGTCACCGTCATCGGCTCCGGGAACTGGTGAGACCCCCAAATATAATCACCCCAATACTATTATCCCTACACCCTAAATAATCATCACCCCAATTCAATCACCTCCGACACCCCAATATTATCACCTCTACACCCAAATATCACCCCAATTCTATAACTTCCTACAGCCAACAAATCATCACCCAAATACTATAACCTCCTACACCTCAATATCATCACCCCAATACTGTCATCACCCCAATACTATCATCACCCCAATACTATCATCGCCCCAATACTATCATCACCCCAATACTTCATCACCCCAATACTATCATCGCCCCAATACTATCATCACCCCAATACTATCATCACCCCAATACTGTCATCGCCCCAATACTATCATCACCCCAATATCATCACCCCAATACTATCATCACCCCAATACTATCATCACCCAATATCATCACCCCAATACTATCATCACCCCAATATTATCACCCCAATACTATCATCACCCCAATACTATCATCACCCCAATACTATCATCACCCAATACTGTCATCCCTAGCACTCCTATCCCTCCAAAGTTATCACCCTCTACACCCCAAATATCACCCTCCTGTATTGGGGAGACCTGTCCTGGGCACCCCTGGGGTGATGTGGTCTGGGGGGGGGAGTGGGGGAGGGTAAAGCTGTCAGTTTCTGTTTTGCTGTCTGTGTCCCATTGAGGAGAATTTTTATTTTCCTTCCTGTCCCTGAGACACAACAGGAAGTGGGGGGTGGGGACTTCTTCACAGACCAGCTTTTCCATTGGAAGATTTCTTCTCACTTCCTGTTCTGGTGACAACTGATAAGATTTCCCAACACTTTTTGTCTCAGTGACACCAGGACACATAGAGGGCGAATCTCCCCAGACAGCAATAAAAACCCGACAGAGGATCTAATCTTCCCCCCTCCATCCAGATCTACAAAATATAAACGTTTGTCCTCTCTGTACACTTCCGGAGTCATCGGATTGTGAATTGTGGGCGGAGCTTGTCACCCAAAAAAGGAGTAAGAGCTTCTTTCGGGCGGCAGGCTTCGCACGTTGTGGTTTGCCGCGATTGCCGCACGATTTATCACAGCGAAACCGCACAATGTTTAGGTGCCATTGAAAATGAATGGCACCCGAACAAGTGTTTTGCGATTGCAGTGCGATTTGAGATCGCAGAAATTCTTCCCAGGATCCCAAAATGCAGTTTGGCCGCAATTATCACGCATAAATTGTGCGCCAATCCAGAACGTGCAAAGCTCCTGCTACTTTTTTTGGGTGAAAAGCTGCACGAGTTGAAGTTTGCCGTGATCGCTGTGCGATTTATCGCGTGATAATCGCGGCAAAACTGCACCCCTATTTTAGGCTCCATTCACATTTGGCGTTTTGGGATCACAGGCAGAATTGCTGCGATTCTGCCCTCTATATCAAATCGCACTGCAATCACAAAACGCAGGTTGGGATGGCATTTATTTTTAAAGGTACCTAAATGCGGGGCGGTTTTGCTGCGATAAATTGTGCATCAAACCGCAACGCACAAAGCTTAGCACCCAAAAGAAGCCCCCGCTCGCTATTAGCCTACAAAATTTGCACGTTGTGGTTTGCCGCATAATTTATCGTGTAATGATTGCAGCAAAGCCGCATCACATTTTAGGCACCATTGAAAACGAATGGCGCCCGAAGACGCGCTTTGCGATTGCAGTGCAAATTGGGATCGCGAACAGAATCGTAGAGATTCTGGCTGAGATCCCAAAACGCCAAATGTGAATGGAGCCGCACATGTTTGTCAAACATTTTGATGTGCGTCGGCTTGTTGCATTCGGGGTGCGATTTCCAATGAATGGCACCACAAGTGCAACATGCTTTTCTCCATTGTGAATATACATAAACGATTCCTAGCGCAACTCCAAAGTCGCACGATTTCCAGCGCAAATTTGATGTGACTTTCGGTGCGACCTTGATCCGACTTTACAGTCAATGGATCCAAGTCGCATCAAAAGTCACATCAAAGTAGTGCAGGCACTTTCTCAAAATCTCTGCGACTTTAAGGTGCGCCAATCTAAATGGGTCCCATCGAAAAAAATGGCTGCGTCCTGTAACGATAATATTTATACAATGTAATGATAATATTTATATTTATATAAATAAATTATATTATATAAATAAAATTATATAAATATATTTATATAATGATGTATATAATATCTAATATGTATATGTAACCATAATATCTATACAATGTAACCATAATATCTATACAATGTAACAATAATATTTATACAATGTATTCATTGATGAAGTTCTGCTGTCACCACAGCACTGAGGGGGCCGGCTGTCATAGTGGGCGGGGCAAAGAGCTGTGTGTGTGTGTTATGCCCAGGGGCAGGCAGGGGCCCCTAGGACACTGGGGGCCCTCTGCAATTGCCCCCAATGAGTTTTCCCCAGTGACTGGAAGGAATGTGTATGAGGCGTCGGCTGTCTATAGGGGGGCACACAGTGTGATAACACCGGAGGGGCCCGCTGTTCCAGGATACACAATGGTGGAGGGCAGTGTTGGGTCGGACAAGTTTTAGACCGTGGAAGGGGGGCCCCCCCAAACTTGAAGTGCCCCGGGCCCCCCCTTCCACGGTCTAAGGGTATTTGTGTTGAGAAGAGGAATTGGGGGGGGGGGGGCAGCAGGAGGTAAGCAGTATTCTTCTAGGAGGGCATATTTGGGGAGGTGTGCTAGGAGTGGTGGTTTGGGAAGTTTCTTGTAGGTGGGTGGGGGAAGAGGATCTGTGCTAGGAGAGGGGATTTGGGGGGACTTGTGCTATGAAAGTAATATGGCAGGGGGGAAATATTTATTTTGGGGGGGGGGGATTTGTGCTAGTAGGGGCATCTGAGTAGGGAGGAGTTGTGCTTAGAGGGGAAATTTGAGGGGCAGAGGATTTGTGCTAGGAGGAGGGTAATATTTTTTTTTTGGGGGGGGGGGGGTTGTGCTGGGGGCATAAGTGAGAGAGAGAGAGGATATGAGTTGGGGGGGGGGGGGGATTGGCACAGGTTTGTATTGGGAGTAGGGGGAATTTATGCTTAAGAGGTAAGTATGCAGATAGTGCCTCGCTTTTTTTGGGGGGGGGGGGGGATTTCATTGACGTATAATGCTCATACATCTCTGGAGGGGGGGGTGCAATTTGGCATGTTCGCCGTGGTCTTTAGATGACCTTGTCCCAGCACAGTGTGTGGTTCACTTGAGCCACCAAAATTAGTTTTCAAAAACGATAAAATATGCCATTCCAGAGCGGAAACTTTTACATATGACAGCTGGCAAAATTTTACTTCCCAGATACATTTAATAAAAGAAAGTAGTTTTTAATTATTATTATATATTTTTAATATTTGTTATTATTTTATGTATTTTTTTTATATTATTCTATTATTATTTTGTTTAATTTTTTCATTTAATTTTATTATTTTTTATTATTATTTTATTATTTTTTTTATATTGCTTTGTATTATTTTATTATTATTTTTTTTATTATTGTATTACATGTATTAAATTGCTTTATATTATTTTATTATTATTTGTATTATTATTTTATAAATTTTTTTTTATATTGCTTTCTATAATTTTTTTAAATTATTATTTTATTTATTTTTTTATATTGTTTTATAATATTATTTTTTTCTGTTAGGGGGCTCAGGGCAGTTTCCCCATTTGCCCCCTTATAAATCCGGTCAGGAAGCATTCCAAGGCACTCGGGCCAAAGTTCCCCTGCCCCCCATGGGCTGCGAACTACCCCAGCAGCATAGGTTGCAGGTTCTGCCTTTTCTGCACCCCCCTCCTCCTGCTAAAGCACCCAAGGCAGCCGTCCCCTCTGCCCCCCCCCCTCGGCCTGGCCCTGGCAGAGCATACAATGGTGGCGCAGGTGGTGCTGGCATTCCCTCTCTGCCCACACTCTGAACAGCAGCTGGCGGTACGTTGGACAGGATGGGGCTGTGCGCAGTCAGCACCGTTCAGCAGATCTCTGGTCTGTTTAGGGAACGTTTTTGGCGTTTTTAGTTGGCGTTCTTCCCCGGCAGAGCCGAGACGCTCCCGTTGGCAGAACATCTCCGGGAATCAGAAATCATCTGACAGACGCAATGTACTAAGAGAGGAAACAAGGAAATTCAGTGTATAAAGAATCCGACATGTGACCGGCGGTGACATCACCATACAAATCACGGCCAGGCTCATCGGTAGAGCAAATATGGGGCGTGTCTCCTAAATGAACCAATCAGGTGCCACCTTTATTGTCTAGTCATAGAAAAATGGCAGCTGGAATCCGATTGGTTCCTGCGAGAAACACCGCCCAGAATGACATATCAAATGCAGTGGGAGGGGCTTACCATGTTCTTTCCGTTCAAGTAAAGAGAACCTGTCACTGCCGAGGCAAAGAATGCAAGTTGCCTGGCTGTCACGATGATCCTCTCCATGTAATACGTGGTGTCAGTGTGAGGCACGCAGATATGGATTCCTGACTTTTCTGATCTGCATACCCGGGGCCACAGAGAGCCCTGAAACCAAGAGGGCAGGGCCAAGGGGTGGGCAGAAGGGCCGGCTGCCCTGGGCACAGCGTGTATTGTAGGGATGGGGGGTGCCACAAGTTCCTTCTACTATAAGGCTGACAGGAGTAGTGACAGCGGCATCAATACTACTGTCAGCCCAGCACTGGAAGCAGCAAGTAGAGGAGAGCCGGGAGGAGGGGCAGGCTGTGCTCTCTCCCCCCTGCCTCCTTTATAAGCGCACACATAATGGGGGGGGGGGCAATTTGGCATTTTTGCCCTGGGCACTGAATGATCTTGTCAAAGCAGCCAGAAATCTGGCATTTTTAGAAGGCGCGCATGAAAAGCCGTGACAGGATTCCTTTAAATGTCATTTTGCAGCAGCTGGAAGATGTAGAGCAGGGGTCCTCAAACTACGGTCCGCGGGCCGAATACGGCCCGCCAAGGTCTTTTACCCGGCCCTCCCGGCCTTTCGGGCACTGGAGCCCCCACAACGGTGCGCCCGGAGAGATGCTTTCCCTGCGGACGCCGCTTCATAGGGGGAAACGGTAACAATTTCGGGCACTGTCCAGAGTGGGGGCGGAGACACAGAGCCCGCTCCAGCGCGGGAAAGCTTCACAAGGATTCTCCTCGCGGCTGCCTGTTCATAGAGGTAAGTCCCGCGGCGCTCCTCTCACTAATAATCCAAGTGCACTGGACAGGCTGGCTGAATTACTGGGCACAGATCACACTGAATTACTGGGCACAGATCACGCTGCATTGCTGGGCACAGATCACGCTGCATTGCTGGGCACAGGTCACGCTGCATAGCTGGGCACAGGTCAGGCTGCATTGCTGGGCACAGGTCACGCTGCATAACTGGGCACAGGTCAGGCTGCATAACTGGGCACAGGTCAGGCTGCATAACTGGGCACAGGTCAGGCTGCATAACTGGGCACAGGTCAGGCTGCATAACTGGGCACAGGTCAGGCTGCATAACTGGGCACAGGTCAGGCTGCATAACTGGGCACAGATCACGCTGCATAACTGGGCACAGGTCAGGCTGCATAACTGGGCACAGGTCAGGCTGCATAACTGGGCACAGGTCAGGCTGCATAACTGGGCACAGGTCAGGCTGCATAACTGGGCACAGGTCAGGCTGCATAACTGGGCACAGGTCAGGCTGCATAACTGGACAATGGAGAGGCTGGCTGCATTACTGGGCGCAGGTCACGCTGCATTACTGGGCGCAGGTCAGGCTGCATTACTGGGCGCAGGTCAGGCTGGCTGCATTACTGGGTACAGGACAGGCTGCATTACTGGGTACAGGACAGGCTGCATTACTGGGCACTGGTCAGGCTGCATTGCTGGGCACTGGTCAGGCTGCATTGCTGGGCACTGGTCAGGCTGCATTACTGGGCACTGGTCAGGCTGCATTGCTGGGCACTGGTCAGACTGCATTGCTGGGCACTGGTCAGGCTGCATTACTGGGCACTGGTCAGGCTTCCTTGCTGGGCACAAGTCAGGCTGGCTGCCTTGCTGGGCACAAGTCAGGCTGGCTGCCTTGCTGGGCACAAGTCAGGCTGGCTGCCTTGCTGGGCACTGGAGAGGCTGGCTGCCTTGCTGGGCACTGAGCACTGGAGAGGCTGGCTGCCTTGCTGGGCACTGGAGAGGCTGGCTGCCTTGCTGGGCACTGGAGAGGCTGGCTGCCTTGCTGGGCACTCTGGAGAGGGGCTGGCTGCCTTGCTGGGCACTGGAGAGGCTGGCTGCCTTGCTGGGCACTGGAGAGGCTGGCTGCGCTGCTGGGCACTGGTGAGGCTGCATTGTTGGGCACTGGTGAGGCTGCATTGCTGGGCACTGGTGAGGCTGCATTGATTCGGTCCCCCAACAATCTGAGGGACAGTGGACTGGCCCCCTGTTTAAAAAGTTGAGGGACCCCTGATGTAGAGGAATAAAATTTCTCACATACGTTCATATTCCACGAGTACCCATAATGCACCGCAGCTCAGCGGGTTGGGGTTGTCCCTGGCAGTGGTTTACGTCCTGACTGGCAGCTGGGTGGGGGGGGTTAATGATTAAAGCTGACTATCCCTCTAATTGCCCCGGTTGGGGTTCTCTGTGTTGCAGGGGATCGGCAATCTCTATCATCATCGGCAACAACACCAAAAGGTCCAACCGCTTCCACCCGCTGGTGAACATGTGGGTGTTCGAGGAGCTCGTCAACGGACGCAAGTTGTCAGAAATCATCAACCAGGACCACGAGAACGTCAAGTACCTCCCTGGCCACCGGCTGCCCCGCAATGTGGTGAGAGCGCCCCCCCCCCGGAATATCTATAGGCAATCAGTGTGACCTTCACCAAACATTCTCCGGTGGAGATCAATCACCGTAATACAGAGCCAGGACAACGTCAATTACAGCGCAGAGTGAGCATGCCAATCTGTGCCCCCCCCCCCAAGATGTATGAACATTACGTGTCCCATCCCCCCCCCCAAAAAAAAATTGAGCACTAATCTGCATGCTTACCCACTAGGTACAATTCCCCTCCCAGCATAAATCTTTGCCCTCCATCCCATCAAATACTCTCTCCCCCCATCTCCCCCGAGCACAAACATCCCCCCCCCCCAAAAAAAAATCACCCCTCCTAGCCCAAATCCTCTACCCCTCAAATTTCCTCTCCAAGCACAATCCCCCCCCCACTCCATATTCTTCCCCCCCCTTAATCCTCCCTTCTAGCACAACTCTCCCCCTGCCTCCGAATGTTCCCCTCCCAACCCAACCCCCCACCCCAATCATCCCTACTAGCAAAAATCCCCCCCCCCAAAAAAAATCACCCCTCCTATCCCAAATCCTCTATCCTTGAAACTTCCCCTCTGAGCACACCCCCCCCCCCAGCACAAATCCCATCGCCCAATCATCCCTAGTAGCACAAATCCCCACACAAAACTTCTCCCCCCTCTACCATATGACCTCTTCTAGTACTTTTCCCCCTTCTAGTACAAATCTACCTCTCCATCCCCGCTACCAACCCAACCCCCCCAAATCAATACTCCTAGCACACACACAAATTTCCCCACCTAAAACAATTCACATCCACTAGAGCAGTGGTCCCCAAACTGCAGCCCGGGGGCCGAATGTGGCCCTTTGCTTGCTGTTATCCGGTTCTTGAGACATTTTTGGGGCATTATTCCCCCCACTGTCAGCAACCAATGATGGGGCACTCTTCCTCCCACTGACACCAATGATGGGGCACTCTTCCTCCCACTGACACCAATGATAGGGCAATCTTCCTCCCACTGACACCAATGATAGGGCACTACTCCTCCCACTGACACCAATGATGGGGCACTATTCCTCCCACTGACACCAATGATGGGGCACTTTTCCTCCCACTGATACCATGATGGGGCACTCTTCCTCCCACTGATACCAATGATGGGCACTTATTCCTCCCACTGACACCAATGATGGGGCACTATTCCTCCCACTGACACCAATGATGGGGGCACTTTTCCTCCCACTGATACCAATGATGGGGCACTCTTCCTCCCACTGACACCAATGATGGGGCACTCTTCCTCCCACTGACACCAATGATGGGGCACTCTTCCTCCCACTGACACCAATGATAGGGCACTCTTCCTCCCACTGACACCAATGATAGGGCACTACTCCTCCCACTGACACCAATGATGGGGCACTATTCCTCCCACTGACACCAATGATGGGGCACTATTCCTCCCACTGACACCAATGATGGGGCACTATTACTCCCCCTAATATTAATCATGGGGAACTGTCCATTGACCCTTCAAGCGGCAAAGTCGGCCTGAACCTTTATCAGAGAATCATCATGTTTCCACCTCCGTGTGTGACTGTAGGATGGTGTGTGACTGTAGGGATGGTGTGTGACTGTAGGGGTGTGGTGACTGTAGGGATGATGTGACTGTAGGGATGATGTGTGACTGTAGAGATGATGTGTGACTGTGATGGTTCTTGAGGGATGGTGACTGTAGG
>JBBGZY010003905.1:0-37428 GCA_037952925.1 Lithobates clamitans | reverse complement strand
GGAGCATGGCGTTTTTTTTAAAGCGTTTTTTTTTTTTTTTTTTTTTTCAGCCGTTTGCACGTTTTTGAGCGCTTATGTTCAGTTTTTAAAGCATTTGTGAGCTTTATTTTTATTTTTTATCGTTCGGGGTTATTAGTGTTAGGGGTGGTTTAATATAGGGTTCGGGGTTATTAGTGTTAGGGGTGGTTTAATATTTGGGTTTAGGGTTCGGGGTTATTAGTGTTAGGCGTGGTTTACTATTAGGGTTCGGGGTTATTAGTGTTAGGGGTTGTTTAATATTAGGGTCTCCTGAGTGGTTAGGGAGCATGGCGTTTTTTTAATATTGGGTTCGGGGTTATTAGTGTTAGGGGTTGTTTAATATTAGTGTTCGGGGTTATTAGTGTTAGGGGTGGTTTAATATTAGGGTTCGGGGTTATTAGTGTTAGGGTGGTTTAATATTAGGGTTCGGGGTTATTAGTGTTAGGGGTGGTTTAATATTAGGGGTTCGGGGTTATTAGTGTTAGGGGTGGTTTAATATTAGGGTTCGGGGTTATTAGTGTTAGGGGTGGTTTAATATTAGGGGTTCGGGGTTATTAGTGTTAGGGGTGGTTTAATATTAGGGGTTCGGGGTTATTAGTGTTAGGGGTGGTTTAATATTAGTGTTCGGGGTTATTAGTGTTAGGGGTGGTTTAATATTAGGGTTCGGGGTTATTAGTGTTAATAGGGTTCGGGGTTATTAGTGTTAGGGGTGGTTTAATATTAGGGTTCGGGGTTATTAGTGTTAGGGGTGGTTTAATATTAGGGTTCGGGGTTATTAGTGTTAGGGGTGGTTTAATATTAGGGTTCGGGGTTATTAGTGTTAGGGGTGGTTTAATATTGGGGTTCGGGGTTATTAGTGTTAGGGGTGGTTTAATATTAGGGTTCGGGGTTATTAGTGTTAGGGGTGGTTTAATATTGGGGTTCGGGGTTATTAGTGTTAGGGGTGGTTTAATATTAGGGTTCGGGGTTATTAGTGTTAGGGGTGGTTTAATATTAGGGTTCGGGGTTATTAGTGTTAGGGGTGGTTTAATATTAGTGTTCGGGGTTATTAGTGTTAGGGGTGGTTTAATATTAGGGTTCGGGGTTATTATTGTTAGGGGTGGTTTAATATTGGGGTTCGGGGTTATTAGTGTTAGGGGTGGTTTAATATTGGGGTTCGGGGTTATTAGTGTTAGGGGTGGTTTAATATTAGGGTTCGGGGGTTATTAGTGTTAGGGGTGGTTTAATATTAGTGTTCGGGGTTATTAGTGTTAGGGGTGGTTTAATATTAGTGTTCGGGGTTATTAGTGTTAGGGGTGGTTTAATATTAGGGTTCGGGGTTATTAGTGTTAGGGGTGGTTTAATATTAGTGTTCGGGGTTATTAGTGTTAGGGGTGGTTTAATATTAGGGTTCGGGGTTATTAGTGTTAGGGGTGGTTTAATATTGGGGTTCGGGGTTATTAGTGTTAGGGGTGGTTTAATATTAGGGTTCGGGGTTATTAGTGTTAGGGGTGGTTTAATATTAGGGTTCGGGGTTATTAGTGTTAGGGGTGGTTTAATATTAGGGTTCGGGGTTATTAGTGTTAGGGGTGGTTTAATATTAGGGTTTGGGGTTATTAGTGTTAGGGGTGGTTTAATATTAGGGTTCGGGGTTATTAGTGTTAGGGGTGGTTTAATATTAGGGTTCGGGGTTATTAGTGTTAGGGGTGGTTTAATATTGGGGTTCGGGGTTATTAGTGTTAGGGGTTGTTTAATATTAGGGTTCGGGGTTATTAGTGTTAGGGGTGGTTTAATATTAGGGTTCGGGGTTATTGGTGTTAGGGGTGGTTTAATATTAGGGTTCGGGGTTATTAGTGTTAGGGGTGGTTTAATATTAGGGTTCGGGGTTATTAGTGTTAGGGGTGGTTTAATATTGGGGTTCGGGGTTATTAGTGTTAGGGGTGGTTTAATATTAGGGTTCGGGGTTATTAGTGTTAGGGGTGGTTTAATATTAGGGTTCGGGGTTTTTAGTGTTAGGGGTGGTTTAATATTGGGGTTCGGGGTTATTAGTGTTAGGGGTGGTTTAATATTAGGGTTCGGGGTTATTACTGTTAGGGGTGGTTTAATATTGGGGTTCGGGGTTATTAGTGTTAGGGGTGGTTTAATAGGGTTCGGGGTTATTAGTGTTAGGGGTGGTTTAATATTGGGGTTCGGGGTTATTAGTGTTAGGGGTGGTTTAATATTAGGGTTCGGGGTTATTAGTGTTAGGGGTGGTTTAATATTAGGGTTCGGGGTTATTAGTGTTAGGGGTTGTTTAATATTAGGGTTCGGGGTTATTAGTGTTAGGGGTGGTTTAATATTAGGGTTCGGGGTTATTAGTGTTAGGGGTGGTTTAATATTGGGGTTCGGGGTTATTAGTGTTAGGGGTGGTTTAATATTGGGGTTCGGGGTTATTAGTGTTAGGGGTGGTTTAATATTGGGGTTCGGGGTTATTAGTGTTAGGGGTTGTTTAATATTAGGGTTCGGGGTTATTAGTGTTAGGGGTGGTTTAATATTAGTGTTCGGGGTTATTAGTGTTAGGGGTGGTTTAATATTGGGGTTCGGGGTTATTAGTGTTAGGGGTGGTTTAATATTAGGGTTCGGGGTTATTAGTGTTAGGGGTGGTTTAATATTGGGGTTCGGGGTTATTAGTGTTAGGGGTGGTTTAATATTAGGGTTCGGGGTTATTAGTGTTAGGGGTGGTTTATCATTAGGGTTCGGGGTTATTAGTGTTAGGGGTGGTTTAATATTAGGGTTCGGGGTTATTAGTGTTAGGGGTGGTTTAATATTAGGGTTCGGGGTTATTAGTGTTAGGGGTGGTTTAATAATGGGGTTCAGGGTTATTAGTGTTAGGGGTGGTTTAATATTAGGGTTCGGGGTTATTAGTGTTAGGGGTGGTTTAATATTAGGGTTCGGGGTTTTTAGTGTTAGGGGTGGTTTAATATTAGGGTTCGGGGTTATTAGTGTTAGGGGTGGTTTAATATTAGGGTTCGGGGTTATTAGTGTTAGGGGTGGTTTAATATTGGGGTTCGGGGTTATTAGTGTTAGGGGTGGTTTAATATTAGGGTTCGGGGTTTTTAGTGTTAGGGGTGGTTTAATATTGGGGTTCGGGGTTATTAGTGTTAGGGATGGTTTAATATTAGGGTTCGGGGTTATTAGTGTTAGGGGTGGTTTAATATTAGGGTTCAAGGTTATTAGTGTTAGGGGTGGTTTAATATTGGGGTTCGGGGTTATTAGTGTTAGGGGTGGTTTAATATTGGGGTTCGGGGTTATTAGTGTTAGGGGTAGTTTAATATTAGGGTTCGGGGTTATTAGTGTTAGGGGTGGTTTAATATTGGGGTTCGGGGTTATTAGTGTTAGGGGTAGTTTAATATTAGGGTTCGGGGTTATTAGTGTTAGGGGTGGTTTAATATTAGGGTTCGGGGTTATTAGTGTTAGGGGTGGTTTAATATTAGGGTTCGGGGTTATTACTGTTAGGGGTGGTTTAATATTGGGGTTCGGGGTTATTAGTGTTAGGGGTGGTTTAATATTAGGGTTCGGGGTTATTAGTGTTAGGGGTGGTTTAATATTAGGGTTCGGGGTTATTAGTGTTAGGGGTGGTTTAATATTAGGGTTCGGGGTTATTAGTGTTAGGGGTGGTTTAATATTAGGGTTCGGGGTTATTAGTGTTAGGGGTGGTTTAATATTAGGGTTCGGGGTTATTACTGTTAGGGGTGGTTTAATATTGGGGTTCGGGGTTATTAGTGTTAGGGGTGGTTTAATATTAGGGTTCGGGGTTATTAGTGTTAGGGGTGGTTTAATATTAGGGTTCGGGGTTATTAGTGTTAGGGGTGGTTTAATATTAGGGTTCGGGGTTATTAGTGTTAGGGGTGGTTTAATATTAGGGTTCGGGGTTATTAGTGTTAGGGGTGGTTTAATATTAGGGTTCAAGGTTATTAGTGTTAGGGGTGGTGGAAACAAACAAAAAATAATAATTATTTATATATATATATATCGATTCTGAGCTACAAAAAAAGCTCCAGAACTTTTTTTTTATCTTCAGGCGTTTGGAACCTTGGAGTGGAGATGTGAACCGTCTCCATAGAGAATCATTTATTATTTATTTCTTTTCTCCTCCAGCTTTTTGGAACTTCGAGCTTCAAACTGTGTGGTGTGAATGGGGGGCTAATGCTCATAATGTTTGATTATCGCACTGATTGTTCCTTCAATACCTAATATTTAAGTCACAGCTCATTCCATCCTAGAGATAGGATTTGAGGTAGAGAGAACCGCCCACAACAATCCTCCCCTCCAGTGCATGAGCATCTTCTGAATATTACCTTCAAGCACTATATGTATCTTCTATCCTATCAGAAACCTGCAGGAACTTTCATAGCTGGTACAAGTTTCACAATGCTCAGTAACTCTGCCTTACCAACCAGGTAGAGGCCACCTACCTCCCTAATTGCACCCACAGCATCACAATGACATTTGCACGCCTTGCCATGATGTCATCGTACGCAGCGCCACATGTGGGTGTGCCCCTGGCATCATGCAGCCATGTCCTTCTCCCAGGGTCTGTCCCTATCAAGGTCACCCTTGCGAGTCCTCCAAGACCTGATCTACTGCTATGAAGGATATTGAAGAAGGATCGTAATTTATGATGCAGGACTCCCCGTCTACAAATGAGGGAGGACAAATCTCTTTACTGGAATATCTATAATTTATAAAGTCTCCATCAGAGGAGGCATTTTGTTTTCCCTGCATAGGAGGCTCCACAGCGGCTGGACAATGAAGATATTTTTTTTTTTCAAAAGATTTTATTGAAATTTTACAGGTTAACATGTAATGTTTGCCATACATCTTAGATAAAGAGACAAACAATCAATGGGTAGCATGTACTTATAGAACAGCAGAGTATAAACATGAGCCAATATATACCTTAGTAATCATGCATGAGGCTCAACAGTCTAACAAAGTAGGAATCGCCACTTACCAC
This sequence comes from Lithobates clamitans, assembly GCA_037952925.1. Lineage (NCBI taxonomy): Eukaryota > Metazoa > Chordata > Amphibia > Anura > Ranidae > Lithobates > Lithobates clamitans. Next base: position 32,435 of record JBBGZY010003905.1, on the reverse strand, counting down.
TATGGAGGCAAATGCAGATAGAGAGTGAGCGGGTGTGGTTAGCAGAGCAGGGCCAGACCGCCTTATAAGCAATCCCGCTTCCGTTCACCCCTGACGGGATCTTAGCTGTGAACGAGAACGGGATACCTGACAAGGCATGAATAGTAGTTAACCGAACGGTCTGTTGCCTGGGATGCAAAACCAGTACGAGGAGTTGAGGTCGTCCAAGGTGTAGGGCGGACCGAGGATGAATCAGTCGCTCGAAGGGGGAATCTATGAAGTCGCTGTTGAGTAAAGGCGTGTATGATATGCATGTATACGGCAAGCATTAGGTTTCCTGAGAATGTCAGGTCTATATCTTTGGTGGGGGGAGGTATAGGGAGAGGGGGGACAGTAGGGGCGGGTGTGTTAACAAAAGTGGACACTAGTGCACTTGTCGTGTGTGCCTCTCAGGGGGTCTGAGGGGTTGGTGGGGCCAAGGCCTGTAGCTTTTGTGAGCTTCTATACTCAGTCCAACAGGCCCACGTGGCCTGAAATTTGGTAGGAGTATCCGCTGCTTGAGCGATGAGTTGCTCCATTTCCGCTATTCGGTCTACCCTGCAAGTCCATTCTTGAACTGTGGGGGGGGAGGGGTTCCTCCAACGTGCCGGTATGCAAAGGTTGGCTGCATTAATCAGTTGTATAGTTAGGGTCTTTTTGTAGGAGGAGGGGGACCCTCGTCTGTGGTGCAATAAGTATCTGGCGGGGGAGAAGTCTGGAGTATATGTGGTGATTCGGGAGATTAATTCATGAATGTCTGACCAGAAGGGTTGGAGAAGGGGGCACTCCCACCAGATGTGAAGTAGAGTACCTCTAGCGGTATTACACCTCCAGCAGGTAGAAGGGACAGAGGGGTGGAAGTGGTGTATTTTGTCGGGGGTCCGGTACCATTTTGAGAAAATTTTGTATCTATTCTCCTGCGTCGTGACATTAATGGAGCCCTTGTGCATGAGGGTAAATATGTGTTCCCACTCTGAGGGGGTGAGGTCTATGGCTAGGTCTTTTTCCCATTGTTGTATAAGGGTGTCATCTTTAATTTTGTGGCCTGAGAACAATAGTGCGTAATTTGAGGAAATGAGATGGCCTTGTGGTTCTGTTGAGGCGCAAAGCAATTCAAACGGCGTGAGGTCTCTGTGCCAGGGAGAGTTTTGGTTGGAGGGTTGGAGGAAATGTCTTATTTGCAAGTATTTGTAAAAGGGAATGTCGTAGTTAGGTAGAGTAGTGACAAGTGTCGGGAAAGAGAGGAAAGACCCATTTAGGAAGAATTTCTGTGCTCTGGCTGGGGAGCCGAGGGTCTCCAGGGCAGGATCTTTTAGGAAAAGACCCGGGGGAAAGGCTGGGTTGTCGTCTAGCGGGGTCATGGGGCCTGGTGAGGGTGTGAGGGCCAATGATGGATGTTGAGGGCCTTAGTGGTGTTATCCCTGGCTTCGCGGCCCGGGACAAAACCGACCTGATCTAGAGAAACCAGGGCTGGGATGAAGGGGACGATACGATTGGCCAGGACTTTCGCGTACAGTTTTAGATCGACATTAAGAAGCGATATGGGACGATAGTTGGATACCAAGGAGGGATCTTTGCCCTGTTTCGGGATGAGGGTAATATGCCCTTCCAATAAATCTCTGTGGGCTACCGAGGTTGTTGTAAGGTCATTAAGTGCGTTGGATAGATGTGGTAGGAGAAGTTTTGGGAACGATTTGTAATAGGCTGCCGTGAGACCGTCCGGTCCCGGGCTTTTGCCTGTCTTCATGTGTTTGAGAGCAAGTAGAATTTCGTCCGGCGTTATTGGGTGGTCCAGAGTCTGTGAGTCCTCTGGGGTAAGCGGGGTGGGTCCAAATTGTGCTAAAAAGTCAGTTAGGGTCTTCCTACGATCAGCTGTAGCATCAGAACTTCGGGTATTTGGGAGGTTATATAGCTTGGTGAAATATTGTACGAATTGCGCTGAGATGCCCTCGTTTGTGACCACTGCCTCTCCTTTGGGGGTAGTAAGCTTACGAATAGTGTGAGAGGCTTTTTTAGACTGAAGAGCTCTCGCCAATAGTTTACCGGCTTTATTGCCGAATTCGTAATATAGCTTATGTGATAACGCGTACTTGCGTTTGACCGCTGTCGTCAGTGTGTCTAAGAGTTCTTCCCTAGCCTGAGAGAGTTCAGCAAGTGTGGATTTGGCGAGGGAGGCCTTGTGTGTCTGCTCTAGTGTACGAATGCGAGCCAGCAACTCCGCCATGCGGGAGTTCTTGAGTTTGTTACGGTGTGCAGCTATATTCAGCAATTCCCCGCGGATGACACATTTATGCGCTGCCCATGTAACCGTGGGAGCCACGTCTGGGGATGAGTTATCTTGAAAAAAGTTGGAGAGGCAAGTGGTCAGTCTCTGAGCATATATCTCGTCTGTTAATAGGGAGCTGTCTAGGCGCCAAATACGTGGTTTCCTGGTGTGTGATTGCAGTCGTAAAGTCATGGAGATGGGATTGTGGTCCGAGAGGATGGCTGGGTCAATGGTTGCGTTGGCTAGGTTGGAAAGATCTGTCTGGGAAAGAAAGAAGTGGTCAAGTCTTGAATATTTGTTGTGCGGGGGAGAGAAGAAGGTATAATCTTTTACTTTGGGGTGTAGTGTGCGCCACGTGTCATGTAGTAGGAGGTTATGAAATTGTTGCTTGATCGACTTTAGGGCCCTATAGGAAAGGGAAGAGGCTCCATTTGAAGTATCAATGGAGGGGGAAAAAGAAACGTTAAAGTCGCCGCCCACGATGAGGGTTCCTGAGTGGAAGCTGGAGAGTTGCTGTAGAGTATGTCGGAAGAAGGTCACTTGGCCAGTATTAGGAGCGTAAATATTCGCAATGGTGAGAGGTATTTTGTTCAGGGTGCCTCTAATAAAAAGAAAACGTCCCAATGGGTCCGTTTGTACTTCCGTTACTTGGAGTGGGCAATTTTTGGCGATGAGGATGGTGACCCCCTTAGATTTGGCTTCCGGGTTGGAGGAATGGAATGCTGTGGGGAAGTAGTGATTTTTAAGCTTAGGGATAGAGTCTGACCGAAAGTGGGTCTCCTGTATGAGTGCGATGTGGGCGTGAGCTTGCTGTAGCGAATGGAGAAGTTTAGATCGCTTTTCCGGAATGTTTAGGCCCCGAACGTTTATGGAGTATAGTTTGAGTGAGTGTATTTGTTGTGCAGTAGTATCCGTAGAAGGGTTGGTGTCCTGTGTGCCCGCCATAAGTGAAGGGAAGGGGTAATAGAAGGGTAGGTAGAGGTAGGGGGGAAATCCGAGGGGCTAAGGATGTGAGTGAGTCAGATGAGTGTGTATTCTGAGAGTATCCGAAGAGGTGTGGAAGTACTTATCCAACGACCTCGAGAGTAGCAATCGGCGTAAAGCGAAGCACGGGTAGGAAGAGAGTCCTTAAATACGGACAATGTCCCTAACCGAGTCCGTGTGGGGGTTGGCCGAGAAACCTGGCAGCGACGGACGAAATGAGGGTAACGGTCAATGAACAGGATGTGAGCCGCCATCACGGGATGGTTTGTAGCTTGAAAGGGGTAGGTATATCCAATGGAGCACCTCTAGTGGGTGGGTTAACGTCCCAGTGGGTAATGTAATAACAAAACAACTCCCCGAGGGTGGTGCGGCGGTGAGAGGTGAATCTAGCTATGGGTAATGTGCAGGATAGCAGTAGGGAGCCTTACAGGTCTGTAATGTTCCCCTGTCAGGGAAGAGGGCTCTAAGCCGACCCTTCCCCACCCCCCACCCCCCACTCGGGGTCCGTGAAGGCGGGGAAGGGACGGCGGCAGCCGACACAAATCAGGCTCTGCAATCCCCAAAGACTTAATAGGGAGATTTGTCTGGTCTTAGGGGGATGACCTGTGCATGTCTGTATGTACTTAAAACATCTTAACAGTATAGTTAACCTCTAAAAAACTCTTACGTTACTCTAGGCTGCTAGGAAAACAAATTGGTGCAGGTCAGCTATGCAGCCAGCAATCCGCTGTGTTGAGAGGGAAGCAAAAAAGAAAAACGGCTAACCAAAAAAATAGAACTTATACTTATAGACTTGTTGTAACGGCTGTGTTGTTTCTAGGACAGTGTAGGTGTGAGTCCTTGAGTCTCTTGCCGATGTGAGTAGACGGACGTCTGTCGCAGTGTATCGGTCGGTCTGATCCTTTGATGACTAAGCAACCAGCTCCTCAAGGCAGGACAGTCGGCCAAAGTGGGAGTTCTAAGTCCTGCAGGTCGTACAGCTTGTTGTTGAATTAGGAGGAGCGGATCTCATCACTTCGGATGGAAGGGTAGTGCTGGGGTCTGCGTGATCGAAAGATCCCAATGCGTCCGCTGTAGGTTGCTTGATTGAAGAGACTCTGCTAATGTTATGAAAATTGTAGTGCCGGGTTAGGAGTAGTTCAGCGTTGTGTCCTGAGGCCGTAACCAAAGAGGTCTGAGCGATGGTGTGGGCCGTAAGCCACAAGTAGATCTGTAAACGGACAGTTAGGCTTGAGAACGAGCCTGGGTATCCTGTGAAGATCTTGCGACCCTGCGGGCCTGAACGGGTGCAATTGAGGAGACAGCCTATAGACATTAGTATCCATACTTCTGTAGTGACATATGGGAGTCAAAAATTAGGTCCCAAAACGAAATTCTTCAGATAAGGGACTGAACACAGTTCAACGGAACTAAAGGAAAGAGAAACGTGTAACAGAGATATAGAGTCCTGTCTCCCTGATATTAGCGGTCCCTGCGCCTCCTCCTTGATCTTGGGGAGGTGGTAACGTAGTCAGCTCCAGGACCGCTCCGGTAGGTGGGCTGGTTCCTATGAGTGGAAGGCGAACGTCTTCTGCGGTGTCTGGATTCCTGAGCTTCCATGGGTTCATCTCTAGGTTGGTCGAGGTGTAGTGGGACCCTGCGAAAGGCGGCATACCAGTTAGGCACTGGCACTGTGGCAATCCCGAGTGTGGCGCAGAACTGAGGCAGATCCTCAGGAACTTTGAGTATTGCTGTGCGGCCGTTGTTGGAAGCTGAGAGGCAAAAGGGAAACTTCCACTTATAGAGAATACGTTTCTCCCTTAAGACATCTAGGAGTGGCCTCAGGTCCCTTCTATGTTGAAGTGTGATCCCAGATAGATCTTGGTATATTTGGATATGGGCACCCGCGTGTGTGATTTGCTGGCTGCTCCTGGCTTGGTGTAGGATGTCCTCTTTAAGTTTGTAATCGACTATGCAGCATATTATGTCCCGAGGAGGATCTGTCTCCCTTCCCTTGGGGCGCGGTGTATCCTCTCCATGGGAATGGGGGTTTGCGGGGGTCTGTGGAGAAGGCCGTTGAAAAGGCTGGTTACTTCTTGAGAGATCTGTTCCCCCTCAAATGCCTCCGGAAGGCCTCTGACACGGAGATTATGCCTCCGACCCCTGTTGTCAAGGTCCTCTAAGTGACGCTGCATGTCACGCATCTGCAGTGTGTGGGAATCAACGCAGTCAGTGACTAAGTGAATAGCGGTGTCGTGGCGTTCAGTTACTGTCTCAACTCTCAGGACTCTCGTTCAAGGCGCGAAAATCCAGCCGTAGTTCCGCTATGGCTGCGGATAGAGTGTCCTTGATATCTTCAGCAATCAGTCTTATGTCTTGGATATTGAGCTGAGGCTGGGGGGTAAGTACAATCCCGTCTCCTGCAGCATTTGATCTGGTCTGACTAGAGTCAGACGTGGTTGTGATGATTGGAGGCAGAGGCTGTGCTCCTGAGTGCGGAGGGCCGTGAGGGGCAGGCGCCATATTGCCTCTGCCGGTTCTGAACATCTCCGGTATATGGCGGTTTCGGGATTCAGTTAGCTCCCTGGGGGATCTCGAGCGGGATGCAGAGGATGATCGAGAAGCCGTGCCCATTATCCGCAGGTAGGGTAGTGAGAGAGTACCTACCGATTGCTTAGTGTGTCTCCCGTGATGGACAAAGCTCAGAGTTTAGGTGTCGGTCGCCATATCAAGTCGGGCTACGCCCCTCAGAAGAGAAATCAGGTGAGGTGATCCTGGGGGAGCAAGATGGCGGCCTTCTTCCACAGTTAGGCCAGGACCTCCTATTAACTTAGGCTGTGACCGGTGATTTGTGTGGCAGGCCGCGGGTGTCCGATATCGGCCTTTCCTATGGGGCTTGTATGGATAGGGCCTACCTTCCGGAGGTGACCGCTGTACACCGGGCCGGGATCGGATATGCTCGTACCTCCGCTCGCGGTACTCCCGTTCGCAGGCTCCACAGGCTTCAAGATGGCGGCGGGCCGCGAGCGTTCGGGATCAATCTTCCAGATTTTATCCGCTTCCACAGTGCCAACACAGCGCCCGATCCTCCCTCGCTATATCAGTAGTGGATTGCGGCCGTGTGGCACCTCCGAGTTTGGCCGATTACAGCACCTGAGTCCGGGGATGCAGAGGGGCCGTAGGCCGCAAGATGGCGGCGAGTCTGTCGGGAGGAAGAGCGGGCCCGCGAGCGTTCGGTACCAATCTCCCAGAGTATGTCAGCTGCCACAGTGCCAATACAGCGCTCGGTCCACCCTCTCTCTGTCTGTAGTGAATGGCGGCGGCGTGGCTCTTCGGCCGAGTACAGCACCCGAGTCCGGGGATGAAGAGGGGCCGTAGGCCGCAAGATGGCGGCGAGTCAGTCGTGAGGGAGAGCCTGTCGGAGCTTCAGAGGGCCCGATCGAGCCTGTAAAGTTCCGAAATTTCCCCTGGGTTCTGTGGAAGAGGTGCTCGGGAACAGGTGGGTGAAATTTTAAGGCTCCCCCGTTGGTCGAATACTCTGGATGGCGTTAGATTGTACGGGTCTCTGTGGAGCTATCAGTCCATACGTCCATTCGCTGCGAGGTCCGGACACGCCCCCCGGACAATGAAGATATAATGTCCCTGGTCTTCCAACCCGCAAACTGCTTACAGTCAAAAATCTGTTGATAAAACCAGAACTCCTGAAAATCTCCTCCTCCTCCTTCTTCTTCTCCTTCTTCTCCTTCTCCTTCTCCTTCTCCTTCTCCTTCTCCTTCTCCTTCTTCTTCTTCTTCTTCTTCTTCTTCTTCTTCTTCTTCTTCTTCTTCTTCTTCTTCTTCTTCTTCTTCTTCTTCTTCTTCTTCTTCTTCTTCTTCTTCTTCTTCTTCTTCTTCTTCTTCTTCTTCTTCTTCTTCTTCTTCTTCTTCTTCTTCTTCTTCTTCCATCACCAACCACCCACCGACATTCTGCCTGGGCTACTTCTGGGTGTTGGGTTTTTGGCTTCTCGATTGGCCAGCACGGAAGACCTGAAACCATGTGCATGGAAGTTGGTCATACTGGCACAGCCTGATGTGCCAGGAATGCATGTTGAGCTACACATGCATGCATGTTACGGTTCCTTGGGCGCTTGAAAGCATCTAGGATCTTACCCTTCTGCACACAGGAACTGCATAGTGAAGCACCTACCTGCACTGGAGCGGGGGGGGAGCTATGGCAGCTATGAAATACAGGAACCTAGAGGAACACCTCCAGACACTCCTCCAGAGCATTCATGGCGTCAGTTGTCAATGAGGTCAGTGTACACCAGAAGCACTGCAGCTGGTAATCCTGTCCACCATCAGAGACAAGCAGCAACAGTTTGGAGAGAGGAAGGCTCTCATTAGGTCCTCCTCAGCTCAGGTCTCAAAACACAGCCAAGGGAGGAATTCCACGTGCTCTAAAATGATCTACTGAGTGGGTTGCTGAACTAAAGGTCCTGGTTTGTCATCTGTGATTTCCATGCAGCCATCCATCCAGAGTTCATCTCCACGATCTTCTGTACAAGCAAAGGCCTTGGCTGGGCAATAGTCACATGCCCGCTTTTACTTGCCACCTGGTAAGCGAGTTTTTCTAAAGGTGGTGGCACACTTTTTGTTGTATGAACTCACTGTGGTGGCAATATTGGAAGAATCTGGTCTACTATTCTACAATTTTTTACTGATAAAGAGATGATGATCTTTTCTACAATCAAATGCTTATGTATTGGACTTTATTAGCGCGGCTTCTCTTTTCTACCGGAACACCTACCTGCACTAAAGGGTGGGCTACTGCTTCAAGAACATAGAGGAGCACTTACCTGAAACACTTCCCAAACCTTACCATCATTGCCAACTCCCAGGACATTCTAACCAGCAAAGCACCTACCTGAACCATAGGGGGAACTACTGGATGGAGAACTACTGCAGCTCTGAAGTGCAGGAACATAGAGGAGCACCTACCTGCACTGTAGGGGGAACTACTGCAACTATAAAATTCAGGAACCTAGAGGAGCACTTGCCTGCAACACTTCCCAAACCTTCCCACCTCAGCCGACTTTCAGCATGTTTTTACCGGCAAAGATCTGACCTTTTCTATTCTACAGGTTGCCCCTTCCTTCCTACCTTCCTACCTTCCTTCCTACCTTCCTTTTGGACTTTTTTTTTTTAATAGGAAATTGCAGGCTATTGACAATCTCCTACACTGCCTATGCCTTTGCTTGTCAAAGGGGGCCTTTTTATATTTTAATTGGTCAGTGAGGCTGCCTGCCATAACAATGGACCAATAGGAATGAGGAGGCTTGGTGGTGTGCTCTGACGGGACCTGTAGAAGCTTTGCTTCGGAAGGGCCCACCATTCAGCCATCTCTGGGTAGTTTGGTTGGTGTTGCAGGTATGTGCTCCTCCTAGGAGTCTGAATGTTATACCTCCCTCTGTCAGAGTGAATGCTTCCTGAATTCTGTTTCCATTTTGTATAGAATAATGTAATGTGGGCTCATGCCATGATTATTTTTTTAATGGTAGATGTGAGAAGAATTCACAACTTTACTAATTTATATCCTGTTTTATATATTTTAAGGAACCAATAAAACTGAAAATGAGCAGAATATACCTTTGATAGCGGAAGGTAAGTGCCGGGGGAACTGCGGGTGATTGGGGGGGGGGGGGGGTCTCTGGAGCACATTTTATTAACCCCTTCATAACAAAGGTCAAAACAAATCTCGATGCCCAAACCCAATTTTGCAATTTAGATATGTTTTAGTGATTCTGTACGTACGGTATCATCTCAGCTACTTGGTGTTTCCAGGTGGAATAGAACACTTTTTTCAGGACAGATTGGTGACAATCACGCGATATCACATACGTGTGTTTTTTATTTATTTCTTCGCTCCCGTAGTACGGCCAAAAATCAATAGTATGGGGGTTTTTTGGGGGATTTTTTTGTCCTACCTACAGTAAACACACTTGACACAAACACTTATGCCGCGTACACACGGTCGGAATTTACAACAGAAAAGGTCCGATGGGAGCTTGTGGTCGGATATTCCAACAGTGGGTATGCCCCATCGGACCTTTTCTATCGGAATTTCCAACGGACTTGGATAGAGTACATGTTCTAAATATTTCCATCGAAAATGCTGACGGAGGTTATCCAGTTGGCAAGTACAACCGTGTGTACGCGGCATAACACCGACCCTACCTAAAACACGCTGACCTTCTCTATGACCTTGGCACTTACTGAAATAGATGAAGCCCTTCTTCTTTCTTCTTCTCTCTTTCTTCTTCTTCCTTCTTCCTTCTTCCTTCTTCTTTCTTCTTCTTCTTCTTCTTCTTTCTTCTTCTTCTTCTTCTTCTTCTTCTTCTTCTTCTTCTTCTTCTTCTTCTTCTTCTTCTTCTTCTTCTTCTTCTTCTTCTTCTTCTTCTTCTTCTTCTTCTTCTTCTTCTTCTTCTTCTTCTTCTTCTTCTTCTTCTTCTTCTTCTTCTTCTTCTTCTTCTTCTTCTTCTTCTTCTCTTCTTCTCCTTCTTCTTCTCTTCTTCTCCTTCTCCTTCTTCTTCCTTCCTTCCTTCCTTCCTTCTCTCTCCTTCTTTTTTTTTTGTGTGGTTTTTTTTTTTTTTTTTTTTTTTTTTTTTTTTTTTGAGCTAATCAGGTAGGTTAGGAAAGGTGTTTTTTTGTTTTTTTTTGTTTGTTGTTCTCCTGCATTCTAAAAGGTGTTGCAGGATCCGCCACATTAATAGTGCAGACATCCTAATCGTCTTTTATTGTAGAGTCTGAAAATGGTTACACTCACATCTCAGTAGTTAACAGGTAAGAACAGGAAACGTCCGGTGTTTCCAACCAACAAAATGGCCACTGCGTTCCCAGTGCACAAGTCACGTCACCGGCTCCTCCCATTGTGAGTGAAAACTGCATTGGTAAAGCATTAGCTACAGCTGTCCTTGAGTGTTCACCTTTCAGAAGGATGTTTGGTGTTGCAGGTATTTGCTCCTCCTAGGAGTCTGCATATTATACCTCCCTCTGTCAGAGTGAATGCTTCCTGAATTCTGCTTCCATTTTGTATAGAATAATGTAATGTGGGCTCATGCAATGATTATTTTTTTAATGGTAGATGTTAGAAGAATTCACAACTTTACTAATTTATATCCTCTTTTATATATTTTAAGGAACCAATAAACCTGAAAATGAGCAGAATATACTTTTGATAGCGGAAGGTAAGTGCCAGGGGAACTGCGGGTGATTGGGGGGGGGGGGGGTCTCTGGAGCACATTTATTAACCCCTTCATAACAAAGGTCAAAACAAACCTCGATGCCCAAACCCAATTTTGCAATTTAGATATGTTTTAGTGAATCTGTACGTACGGTATCATCTCAGCTACTTGGTAAGAAAAGGAAACGTCTGGCGTTTCCAACCAACAAAATGGCCACTGCGTTCCCAGTACACAAGTCGCGTCACACGTCACCGGCTCCTCCCATTGTGAGTGAAAACTGCATTGGTAAAGCATTAGCTACAGCTGTCCTTGAGTGTTCACCTTTCAGAAGGATGTTTCCTGGACGTGTAGGCCTGTGAACATGGTCAGGAATGAGAGATTCGCTGCAGCAATGCAGGGCGACCAGGAGGTCTTCAGCTAGAGTAGAACTACTGATCTCAACATACCAAAGAGTGCATAATGTGTGCCAGCAGGGCAATGGGGGGGGGGGTTCTGCTGCAGCTGGAGAGTTGCTGGTTGGATGGTCACCCCCTGTATCCGGATTTCTTTATCATCCAGCCAGCAATTCTACTGAATGACTAGAAAGTGCACCTGTCATACAACCTGAGTGTATTGAATATTAATGTTCTTGTTTAGTAGAATAGAGATCACTATGTGAAGGTTTCTAGTTACCATTTAGCAGATTCCATTCTCTATTTTAGTGGTGTTTGGTGCACATGTATGGGAGATGCTCATCCACTTTTCCCATCTGTTGCTCTTCTTGAAAGTAAATGCAAAATCTTATTGACTTCTATATTTCATGCTTTTAGCTTGGTGTGTCACAAACATATAGAAAGGATTGACAACGTTATCGCCCTAAAAAAAAAAGCACTTAAGGGCCCAGGCACCGTACACATGCGTTCCACTGACAAACACGCACAGGATAGCGGCTAATCACATACATGGCTACAATCGGATCACTGCTCCCCCTCAGGACACAGCCCAATGATTTCACCCCCACACATCACATCACACGCTCATCAAGTTCTGTATATGTTGGCCCTCTGAACGTTGGTTTCGTGTTATATTTTGGGCACTCGGGCTCAAAAGGGTTCACCATCACTGTCCTGGGGGGTTGTCCAGATGCCAGGAGCGCCGCCGGGGGACCCCAGAAGAGGAGGATCGGGGCCGCTCTGTGCAAAACTAACTGCACAGTGGAGAGAAGTGTGTCTTGTTTGTTTTTGTTTTTTTTTTTTTTTTTTTTTAAACGAGTGTTTAGTAACCTTTTAAATTGGTTGTAAACCCTTTTTAAATTCCTAAAAAAAACAAAAAACAAAAAAACCTGCAAGACTTAGGCCCCTTTCACACTGGGGCGGTAGGGGGCGTCGGCGGTAAAACAGCGCTATTTTTAGCGCTGCTTTACCACGGTATTCGGCCGCTAGCGGTGTGGTTTTAACCCCCCCGCTGGTGGCCGAAATAGGGTTAAAACCTCTCGCATAGCGCGGCTATAGCCACGGTATAGCCGCGCTGTCCCATTGATTTCAATGGGAAGGAGCGGTTTAGGAGCGGTGAATACACCGCCCCTTCACCGCTCCAAAGATGCGGCTAGCTGGAGAGTTTTTCTTCTCCTGCCAGCGCACCGCTTCAGTGTGAAAGCCCTCGGGCTTTCACACTGAACAAACAGCGGAGGCTCTTTAGGGGCGGTTTGCAGGCGGTATTTTTAGCGCAATAACGCCTACAAACCGCCTCAGTGTGAAAGGGGCCTAAGACATAATGAGCTAGTATGCATAGTATACTAGCTCATTATGAATTACTTACCTGAGATCGAAGTCTGTGCAGCCGTCCTCGTTCACCGCTCTGGCGGCAGACATCTCCCTGGGGGGGTGTATGTGTGTGTGTGTGTGTGTGTGTGTTACTTCGGGGTATCATGGCTCCAGCGCTGTGATTGGCCGGAGCCGCGATGATGTCAATCCCACGCATGCACGCAGGATCCGCCGGTAATGGCACAGTATAACTGAAGCAACGGTACGTACGTAGAAGTGCGCATGTGCCGATGACGTCACCAAATTCAAATACAACTGTTCAGGTTTATGAGATATCCAGTGTAGCTACAGGTGAGCGTTATTACAGGCCTTATTATGGGCTTGTCTGTAGTATAAAGTGGTTGTAAAGGGTTTATAAGCACTTTAAGCTGTCCTAAAATTGTTGCCCCTGTCCTCACCTCAGTGTACCAGCACATAAGTCATAGAGACTTGGCTCTGTATTGTATTTCCAGAAATCCTGCATTGTCTGTGTGTAGTGCAGTGGTCATCACCCCTGTCCTCAGGGCCCACTAACAGGCCAGGTTTTCTGTATTTCCTTGGGGGGAGATGCAGACTAGAATACGGCAATCACTGAGCAGCAAATGATATCACCTGTGATGTGTTTCAGTTATCCTGAATTCCTGGCCTGTTAGTGGGCCCTGAGGACAGGAGTGATGACCACTTGTGTAGACAATATGGGAAGATGCGGAGATTGCACTAGTAAATGTCAGAGAGGACGGTTCACATTTTAATGGTGAATATTTCTCATTCCAACTTTTTAAGGAGTAAAAGAAGATGAGGGTGATGTGGAGGTGGAGGAAGGAAATGGACTGGACAAGACAGTAGAAGGTGAGTGACTGTCTCTAAAGTCTATTGTGAACGTCATTGGTAAAGTCCCTGTGCTGAGTTCCTGACCCTGCAGTCCTGCTGTATCATATATGAGGGGTTCCCACCATCCCTGTGCTGAGTTCCCGGGTCTGTACACCCGCTGTGCCCATTATGAGGGGTTCCCACCATCCCTGTGCTGAGTTCCCGGGTCTGTACACCCGCTGTGCCCATTATGAGGGGTTCTCACCATCCCTGTGCTGAGTTCCCGGGTCTGTACACCCGCTGTGCCCATTATGAGGGGTTCTCACCATCCCTGTGCTGAGTTCCCGGGTCTGTACACCCGCTGTGCCCATTATGAGGGGTTCTCACCATCCCTGTGCTGAGTTCCCGGGTCTGTACACCCGCTGTGCCCATTATGAGGGGTTCCCACCATCCCTGTGCTGAGTTCCCGGGTCTGTACACCCGCTGTGCCCATTATGAGGGGTTCCCACCATCCCTGTGCTGAGTTCCCGGGTCTGTACACCCGCTGTGCCCATTATGAGGGGTTCTCACCATCCCTGTGCTGAGTTCCCGGGTCTGTACACCCGCTGTGCCCATTATGAGGGGTTCTCACCATCCCTGTGCTGAGTTCCCGGGTCTGTACACCCGCTGTGCCCATTATGAGGGGTTCTCACCATCCCTGTGCTGAGTTCCCGGGTCTGTACACCCGCTGTGCCCATTATGAGGGGTTCCCACCATCCCTGTGCTGAGTTCCCGGGTCTGTACACCCGCTGTGCCCATTATGAGGGGTTCCCACCATCCCTGTGCTGAGTTCCTGGGTCTGTACACCCGCTGTGCCCATTATGAGGGGTTCCCACCATCCCTGTGCTGAGTTCCCGGGTCTGTACACCCGCTGTGCCCATTATGAGGGGTTCCCACCATCCCTGTGCTGAGTTCCCGGGTCTGTACACCCGCTGTGCCCATTATGAGGGGTTCCCATCATCCCTGTGCTGAGTTCCTGGGTCTGTACACCCGCTGTGCCCATTATGAGGGGTTCCCATCATCCCTGTGCTGAGTTCCCGGGTCTGTACACCCGCTGTGCCCATTATGAGGGGTTCCCACCATCCCTGTGCTGAGTTCCCGGGTCTGTACACCCGCTGTGCCCATTATGAGGGGTTCCCACCATCCCTGTGCTGAGTTCCCAGGTCTGTACACCCGCTGTGCCCATTATGAGGGGTTCTCACCATCCCTGTGCTGAGTTCCCGAGTCTGTACACCCGCTGTGCCCATTATGAGGGGTTCCCACCATCCCTGTGCTGAGTTCCCGGGTCTGTACACCCGCTGTGCCCATTATGAGGGGTTCCCATCATCCCTGTGCTGAGTTCCCAGGTCTGTACACCCGCTGTGCCCATTATGAGGGGTTCCCACCATCCCTGTGCTGAGTTCCCGGGTCTGTACACCTGCTGTGCCCATTATGAGGGGTTCTCACCATCCCTGTGCTGAGTTCCCGGGTCTGTACACCCGCTGTGCCCATTATGAGGGGTTCCCACCATCCCTGTGCTGAGTTCCCGGGTCTGTACACCCGCTGTGCCCATTATGAGGGGTTCCCACCATCCCTGTGCTGAGTTCCCGGGTCTGTACACCCGCTGTGCCCATTATGAGAGGTTCCCATCATCCCTGTGCTGAGTTCCCGGGTCTGTACACCCGCTGTGCCCATTATGAGAGGTTCCCATCATCCCTGTGCTGAGTTCCCGGGTCTGTACACCCGCTGTGCCCATTATGAGGGGTTCTCACCATCCCTGTGCTGAGTTCCTGGGTCTGTACACCCGCTGTGCCCATTATGAGGGGTTCTCACCATCCCTGTGCTGAGTTCCCTGGGTCTGTACACCCGCTGTGCCCATTATGAGGGGTTCCCACCATCCCTGTGCTGAGTTCCCGGGTCTGTACACCCGCTGTGCCCATTATGAGGGGTTCTCACCATCCCTGTGCTGAGTTCCCGGGTCTGTACACCCGCTGTGCCCATTATGAGGGGTTCCCACCATCCCTGTGCTGAGTTCCCGGGTCTGTACACCCGCTGTGCCCATTATGAGGGGTTCCCACCATCCCTGTGCTGAGTTCCCGGGTCTGTACACCCGCTGTGCCCATTATGAGGGGTTCCCACCATCCCTGTGCTGAGTTCCCGGGTCTGTACACCCGCTGTGCCCATTATGAGGGGTTCTCACCATCCCTGTGCTGAGTTCCCGGGTCTGTACACCCGCTGTGCCCATTATGAGGGGTTCCCACCATCCCTGTGCTGAGTTCCCGGGTCTGTACACCCGCTGTGCCCATCATGAGGGGTTCTCACCATCCCTGTGCTGAGTTCCCGGGTCTGTACACCCGCTGTGCCCATTATGAGGGGTTCTCACCATCCCTGTGCTGAGTTCCCGGGTCTGTACACCCGCTGTGCCCATTATGAGGGGTTCTCACCATCCCTGTGCTGAGTTCCCGGGTCTGTACACCCGCTGTGCCCATTATGAGGGGTTCTCACCATCCCTGTGCTGAGTTCCCGGGTCTGTACACCCGCTGTGCCCATTATGAGGGGTTCCCACCATCCCTGTGCTGAGTTCCCGGGTCTGTACACCCGCTGTGCCCATTATGAGGGGTTCCCACCATCCCTGTGCTGAGTTCCCGGGTCTGTACACCCGCTGTGCCCATTATGAGGGGTTCTCACCATCCCTGTGCTGAGTTCCCGGGTCTGTACACCCGCTGTGCCCATTATGAGGGGTTCTCACCATCCCTGTGCTGAGTTCCCGGGTCTGTACACCCGCTGTGCCCATTATGAGGGGTTCTCACCATCCCTGTGCTGAGTTCCCGGGTCTGTACACCCGCTGTGCCCATTATGAGGTTCTCACCATCCCTGTGCTGAGTTCCCGGGTCTGTACACCCGCTGTGCCCATTATGAGGGGTTCTCACCATCCCTGTGCTGAGTTCCCGGGTCTGTACACCCGCTGTGCCCATTATGAGGGGTTCTCACCATCCCTGTGCTGAGTTCCCGGGTCTGTACACCCGCTGTGCCCATTATGAGGGTTCCCACCATCCCTGTGCTGAGTTCCCG
The DNA here is from genome assembly GCA_037952925.1 of Lithobates clamitans. Lineage (NCBI taxonomy): Eukaryota > Metazoa > Chordata > Amphibia > Anura > Ranidae > Lithobates > Lithobates clamitans. The sequence goes on along the minus strand of JBBGZY010003905.1, from coordinate 16,288 downwards.
GGTCTGTACACCCGCTGTGCCCATTATGAGGGGTTCCCACCATCCCTGTGCTGAGTTCCTGGGTCTGTACACCCGCTGTGCCCATTATGAGGGGTTCCCACCATCCCTGTGCTGAGTTCCCGGGTCTGTACACCCGCTGTGCCCATTATGAGGGGTTCCCACCATCCCTGTGCTGAGTTCCCGGGTCTGTACACCCGCTGTGCCCATTATGAGGGGTTCCCATCATCCCTGTGCTGAGTTCCTGGGTCTGTACACCCGCTGTGCCCATTATGAGGGGTTCCCATCATCCCTGTGCTGAGTTCCCGGGTCTGTACACCCGCTGTGCCCATTATGAGGGGTTCCCACCATCCCTGTGCTGAGTTCCCGGGTCTGTACACCCGCTGTGCCCATTATGAGGGGTTCCCACCATCCCTGTGCTGAGTTCCCAGGTCTGTACACCCGCTGTGCCCATTATGAGGGGTTCTCACCATCCCTGTGCTGAGTTCCCGAGTCTGTACACCCGCTGTGCCCATTATGAGGGGTTCCACCATCCCTGTGCTGAGTTCCCGGGTCTGTACACCCGCTGTGCCCATTATGAGGGGTTCCCATCATCCCTGTGCTGAGTTCCCAGGTCTGTACACCCGCTGTGCCCATTATGAGGGGTTCCCACCATCCCTGTGCTGAGTTCCCGGGTCTGTACACCTGCTGTGCCCATTATGAGGGGTTCTCACCATCCCTGTGCTGAGTTCCCGGGTCTGTACACCCGCTGTGCCCATTATGAGGGGTTCCCACCATCCCTGTGCTGAGTTCCCGGGTCTGTACACCCGCTGTGCCCATTATGAGGGGTTCCCACCATCCCTGTGCTGAGTTCCCGGGTCTGTACACCCGCTGTGCCCATTATGAGAGGTTCCCATCATCCCTGTGCTGAGTTCCCGGGTCTGTACACCCGCTGTGCCCATTATGAGAGGTTCCCATCATCCCTGTGCTGAGTTCCCGGGTCTGTACACCCGCTGTGCCCATTATGAGGGGTTCTCACCATCCCTGTGCTGAGTTCCTGGGTCTGTACACCCGCTGTGCCCATTATGAGGGGTTCTCACCATCCCTGTGCTGAGTTCCCGGGTCTGTACACCCGCTGTGCCCATTATGAGGGGTTCCCACCATCCCTGTGCTGAGTTCCCGGGTCTGTACACCCGCTGTGCCCATTATGAGGGGTTCCCACCATCCCTGTGCTGAGTTCCCGGGTCTGTACACCCGCTGTGCCCATTATGAGGGGTTCTCACCATCCCTGTGCTGAGTTCCTGGGTCTGTACACCCGCTGTGCCCATTATGAGGGGTTCCCACCATCCCTGTGCTGAGTTCCCGGGTCTGTACACCCGCTGTGCCCATTATGAGGGGTTCTCACCATCCCTGTGCTGAGTTCCCGGGTCTGTACACCCGCTGTGCCCATTATGAGGGGTTCCCACCATCCCTGTGCTGAGTTCCCGGGTCTGTACACCCGCTGTGCCCATTATGAGGGGTTCCCACCATCCCTGTGCTGAGTTCCCGGGTCTGTACACCCGCTGTGCCCATTATGAGGGGTTCCCACCATCCCTGTGCTGAGTTCCCGGGTCTGTACACCCGCTGTGCCCATTATGAGGGGTTCTCACCATCCCTGTGCTGAGTTCCCGGGTCTGTACACCCGCTGTGCCCATTATGAGGGGTTCTCACCATCCCTGTGCTGAGTTCCCGGGTCTGTACACCCGCTGTGCCCATTATGAGGGGTTCCCACCATCCCTGTGCTGAGTTCCTGGGTCTGTACACCCGCTGTGCCCATTATGAGGGGTTCCCATCATCCCTGTGCTGAGTTCCTGGGTCTGTACACCCGCTGTGCCCATTATGAGGGGTTCCCATCATCCCTGTGCTGAGTTCCTGGGTCTGTACACCCGCTGTGCCCATTATGAGGGGTTCCCACCATCCCTGTGCTGAGTTCCCGGGTCTGTACACCCGCTGTGCCCATTATGAGGGGTTCTCACCATCCCTGTGCTGAGTTCCCGGGTCTGTACACCCGCTGTGCCCATTATGAGGGGTTCCCACCATCCCTGTGCTGAGTTCCTGGGTCTGTACACCCGCTGTGCCCATTATGAGGGGGTTCCCATCATCCCTGTGCTGAGTTCCTGGGTCTGTACACCCGCTGTGCCCATTATGAGGGGTTCCCACCATCCCTGTGCTGAGTTCCTGGGTCTGTACACCCGCTGTGCCCATTATGAGGGGTTCCCATCATCCCTGTGCTGAGTTCCTGGGTCTGTACACCCGCTGTGCCCATTATGAGGGGTTCCCACCATCCCTGTGCTGAGTTCCCGGGTCTGTACACCCGCTGTGCCCATTATGAGGGGTTCCCACCATCCCTGTGCTGAGTTCCTGGGTCTGTACACCCGCTGTGCCCATTATGAGGGGTTCCCACCATCCCTGTGCTGAGTTCCTGGGTCTGTACACCCGCTGTGCCCATTATGAGGGGTTCCCACCATCCCTGTGCTGAGTTCCCCGGGTCTGTACACCCGCTGTGCCCATTATGAGGGGTTCCCACCATCCCTGTGCCCATTATGAGGGGTTCTCACCATCCCTGTGCTGAGTTCCTGGGTCTGTACACCCGCTGTGCCCATTATGAGGGGTTCCCACCATCCCTGTGCCCATTATGAGGGGTTCTCACCATCCCTGTGCTGAGTTCCCAGGTCTGTACACCCACTGTGCCCATTATGAGGGGTTCTCACCATCCCTGTGCTGAGTTCCCGGGTCTGTACACCCGCTGTGCCCATTATGAGGGGTTCCCACCATCCCTGTGCTGAGTTCCCGGGTCTGTACACCCGCTGTGCCCATTATGAGGAGTTCCCACCATCCCTGTGCTGAGTTCCCGGGTCTGTACACCCGCTGTGCCCATTATGAGGGGTTCCCACCATCCCTGTGCTGAGTTCCCGGGTCTGTACACCCGCTGTGCCCATTATGAGGGGTTCCCACCATCCCTGTGCTGAGTTCCGGGGTCTGTACACCCGCTGTGCCCATTATGAGGGGTTCCCACCATCCCTGTGCTGAGTTCCGGGGTCTGTACACCCGCTGTGCCCATTATGAGGGGTTCTCACCATCCCTGTGCTGAGTTCCCGGGTCTGTACACCCGCTGTGCCCATTATGAGGGGTTCTCACCATCCCTGTGCTGAGTTCCTGGGTCTGTACACCCGCTGTGCCCATTATGAGGGGTTCTCACCATCCCTGTGCTGAGTTCCCGGGTCTGTACACCCGCTGTGCCCATTATGAGGAGTTCCCACCATCCCTGTGCCCATTATGAGGGGTTCCCACCATCCCTGTGCTGAGTTCCCGGGTCTGTACACCCGCTGTGCCCATTATGAGGGGTTCCCACCATCCCTGTGCTGAATTCCTGGGTCTGTACACCCGCTGTGCCCATTATGAGGGGTTCCCACCATCCCTGTGCTGAGTTCCCAGGTCTGTACACCCGCTGTGCCCATTATGAGGGGTTCCCACCATCCCTGTGCCCATTATGAGGGTTCCCACCATCCCTGTGCTGAGTTCCCAGGTCTGTACACCCGCTGTGCCCATTATGAGGGGTTCCCACCATCCCTGTGCTGAGTTCCCGGGTCTGTACACCCGCTGTGCCCATTATGAGGGGTTCCCACCATCCCTGTGCTGAGTTCCCGGGTCTGTACACCCGCTGTGCCCATTATGAGGGGTTCCCACCATCCCTGTGCCCATTATGAGGGGTTCCCACCATCCCCGGGGTTCTTTCACGTATATAAAGTCACCGATGTCTTATAATGTGTTTTCTTTTCTCAGACTCGGATAGCTGTGGCTCCATCTCACTGAATCTGTCTTCTAAGGGACCAGTTCAGAAGGTGAAGCTTATGAAAACCGGGGAGCCCTCAATAGAAGCTGAAGTGGGTGAACATAATGGTCAGCTCCAAAGAATGAAAAGGTTGGTGCTGACTGTGGAGCGGGTGAAGACGGAGGACTATACTGCTGTAGCTCTTCGGTCCAATGGGAAGACCCGTGTCTTCACTATAAAAGGTATGGAAAGGCTTTGAGCCAATTACCCAGAATTCACCGGGGGTCCTTCACCCCACAGAGATCTCTCCATTATTTACATGTAATATGCACAGCACATGTTTTGCTTCTATCCCCCAGCCTCAGATTGGTTATCTTGGTTGCGGAGGGTCACAAGGAACGGCCTCGGTCTCCTCCATTATTTCTAGGGGGGGTTGGGCAGGTTGTGGTGGAAGGAGAGACTTCCTCCTTTCCTGCCAAGACTCAGTTTGTCACAGGCCCCTCCCCCCTGGCACTTTCCTTTCCAGTGCTTGTTAAAGGGTGAGTTTGGCTTCAGTTTGTTGGTGTAAATCTGCTAGCACATCGAACACTCCCCTCCCCCCCCCCACACTGACAATGCTGCTGTCCAAATGTGCCCCCTGTGCTCCTTCCTGCAGAGTGCGGGGGGGGGGGGGGGAGCACTCTAATTCAGGAGGAGTGTTACTGGATTTATCACCAAGTGGAAAAAAGACATAAAAAAAGACTAATGCTGCAATATGACGTTTTTTGGGTATACTACCGCTTTGAAAATCTGAGAATTGATGGGAGTGGGAGGAGTTATATGGGGGCGGCCCTAACCAATGTGTTTGCTAGTGTCCTCACCTGAAGGTGGCAGCATAAAATGCATGGTGTTGATTATTAGAAATCTGTGTCCTGTTCTGTACTCCAAAAAAAAAAAGTAAAAACTTTAGTTGCTGCACTACTCGCCTTCATTCAAGTAATTCCTTTCTGCCACCACTAGATGTCCTCGGTCTTCCATGTTGACTGACAGGCAGCATTATTGCTGGTCCTCTATCTTTGGGGGGGAGGAGAAGCCTCTTTTTTTTTTTTTTTTCTTTCTTCCAGCTGTTGCAAGACTACAAGTCTCATCATGCCTCTGGGTGTCATGTTTGTGGCTGTCAGTCTTGCTATGCCTCATGAGACTTAGTTCTGCAACAGCTGGAGGTCCGCTAATTGCACATCCCTGGTCTAAAGAATAAAATAGCGGTAGTTCCAATTTTTTTTTTTTATGTCGCTTCATAGTACTGCAAAGGTCTTGGGAAATACAGAATTTCAGTAAAAAAACAAACTAAGTGCATTTTAGGACAAACGCACACAATGTACTACCCACTTTTTTGGTAAAATAGAAAAGACGAGGGGGTTACACCGAGTAAATAGATTCCCAACATGTCAAACCTTTAAATTTGTGTGCGCCTGTAAAATGGCGACAAACTTCAGTACTCTATAATTTCGGCTTTAAAAGCCCCCCTCCCTATAGATCATCAGTTTTTAGTGTTATGGAGGAGGCCTGGTGATAGAATTATCGCTCTCATTCCAGCGAGCGCGGTGATATTTAACGTGTATCACAATTGACGTTTTCACGTGTAGGTTCCCCCGATGCGTGCGTTTTACGTTTTTGTATGTGGGGGTGGGAGGCCTCGAAGGGGTTGTAAACTTTCGAGGTATTTTATTTTTCATTCTATGCATGAAGGTGAAAAACCTCCTGTGATGCAGCTACCCCCCCCCCCCCCAAATCTCCCCCCCCCCTTTTTTACTTGCCTGAACCCGATTGTTCCAGCGTCGAGCACACCCGCTCAAGCCTCTGTCTCGGCTCCTCATTGGATAGATTGATGCTGTCAATCAAATCCAGTGAACACGGAAGGCGAGGTCGAGTCTTGCTGTCTGTGTCAATGGACACAGACAGCGGGACTCGGGATCGCGCCCACACGAGCGTCCCCATGGAAAGCACCTCTCCGTGGGTATATCGCCAGTGCCACCTACCAGTGCATATCACCAGTGCCCACAAGTGCCACCTACCAGTGCATATCGCCAGTGCCACCTACCAGTGCATATCACCAGTGCCCACAAGTGCCACCTACCAGTGCATATCACCAGTGCCCACAAGTGCCACCTACCAGTGCATATCGCCAGTGCCACCTACCAGTGCATATCACCAGTGCCCACAAGTGCCACCTACCAGTGCATATCACCAGTGCCCACAAGTGCCACCTACCAGTGCATATCACCAGTGCCCACAAGTGCCACCTACCAGTGCATATCACCAGTGCCCACAAGTGCCACCTACCAGTGCATATCACCAGTGCCCACAAGTGCCACCTACCAGTGCATATCGCCAGTGCCACCTACCAGTGCATATCACCAGTGCCCACAAGTGCCACCTACCAGTGCATATCACCAGTGCCACCTAACCAGTGCATATCACCAGTGCCACCTACCAGTGCATATCACCAGTGCCCACAAGTGCCACCTACCAGTGCATATCACCAGTGCCACCTACCAGTGCATATCACCAGTGCCCACAAGTGCCACCTACCAGTGCATATCACCAGTGCCACCTACCAGTGCATATCACCAGTGCCAACTACCAGTGCCCACAAGTGCCACCTACCAGTGCATATCGCCAGTGCCACCTACCAGTGCATATCGCCAGTGCCACCTACCAGTGCATATCGCCAGTGCCACCTACCAGTGCATATCACCAGTGCCCACAAGTGCCACCTACCAGTGCATATCACCAGTGCCACCTACCAGTGCATATCACCAGTGCCCACAAGTGCCACCTACCAGTGCATATCACCAGTGCCACCTACCAGTGCATATCACCAGTGCCAACTACCAGTGCATATCACCAGTGCCCACAAGTGCCACCTACCAGTGCATATCACCAGTGCCCACAAGTGCCACCTACCAGTGCATATCACCAGTGCATATCACCAGTGCCACCTACCAGTGCATATCGCCAGTGCCACCTACCAGTGCATATCGCCAGTGCCACCTACCAGTGCATCCCACCAGTGCCACCTACCAGTGCATATCGCCAGTACCCACCAGTGCCACCTACCAGTGCATATCACCAGTGCATATCACCAGTGCCCACAAGTGCCACCTACCAGTGCATATCGCCAGTGCCACCTACCAGTGCATATCGCCAGTGCCCACCAGTGCCACCTACCAGTGCATATCACCAGTGCATATCACCAGTGCCATCTACCAGTGCATATCACCAGTGCCACCTACCAGTGCATATCGCCAGTGCCACCTACCAGTGCATATCGCCAGTGCCACCTACCAGTGCATATCGCCAGTGCCACCTACCAGTGCATATCGCCAGTGCCACCTACCAGTGCATATCACCAGTGCCCACAAGTGCCACCTATCAGTGCATATCACCAGTGCCACCTACCAGTGCATATCACCAGTGCCCACAAGTGCCACCTACCAGTGCATATCGCCAGTGCCACCTACCAGTGCATATCGCCAGTGCCACCTACCAGTGCATATCGCCAGTGCCACCTACCAGTGCATATCACCAGTGCCCACAAGTGCCACCTACCAGTGCATATCACCAGTGCCACCCACAAGTGCCACCTACCAGTGCATATCACCAGTGCCAACTACCAGTGCATATCACCAGTGCCACCTACCAGTGCATATCACCAGTGCCCACAAGTGCCACCTACCAGTGCATATCACCAATGCCACCTACCAGTGCATATCACCAGTGCCCACAAGTGCCACCTACCAGTGCATATCACCAGTGCCCACAAGTGCCACCTACCAGTGCATATCACCAGTGCCACCTACCAGTGCATATCACCAGTGCCACCTACCAGTGCATATCGCCAGTGCCACCTACCAGTGCATATCACCAGTGCCCACAAGTGCCACCTACCAGTGCATATCGCCAGTGCATATCACCAGTGCCACCTACCAGTGCATATCGCCAGTGCCACCTACCAGTGCATATCACCAGTGCCCACCAGTGCCACCTACCAGTGCATATCGCCAGTACCCACCAGTGCCACCTACCAGTGCATATCGCCAGTGCCACCTACCAGTGCATATCGCCAGTGCCCACCAGTGCCACCTACCAGTGCATATCGCCAGTGCCACCTACCAGTGCATATCGCCAGTGCCACCTACCAGTGCATATCGCCAGTGCCACCTACCAGTGCATATCGCCAGTGCCACCTACCAGTGCATATCACCAGTGCCACCTACCAGTGCATATCACCAGTGCCCACAAGTGCCACCTACCAGTGCATATCACCAGTGCCCACAAGTGCCACCTACCAGTGCATATCACCAGTGCATATCACCAGTGCCACCTGCCAGTGCCACCTACCAGTGCATATTGCCAGTGCCACCTACCAGTGCATATCACCAGTACCCACCAGTGCCACCTACCAGTGCATATCGCCAGTACCCACCAGTGCCACCTACCAGTGCATATCACCAGTGCCACCTACCAGTGCCACCTACCAGTGCATATCACCAGTGCCATCTACCAGTGCATATCACCAGTGCCACCTACCAGTGCATATCGCCAGTGCCACCTACCAGTGCATATCGCCAGTGCCACCTACCAGTGCATATCGCCAGTGCCACCTACCAGTGCATATCGCCAGTGCCACCTACCAGTGCATATCGCCAGTGCCACCTACCAGTGCATATCACCAGTGCCCACAAGTGCCACCTACCAGTGCATATCGCCAGTGCCACCTACCAGTGCATATCGCCAGTGCCACCTACCAGTGCATATCGCCAGTGCCACCTACCAGTGCATATCGCCAGTGCCACCTACCAGTGCATATCGCCAGTGCCACCTACCAGTGCATATCGCCAGTGCCACCTACCAGTGCATATCGCCAGTGCCACCTACCAGTGCATATCACCAGTGCCACCTACCAGTGCATATCACCAGTGCCACCTACCAGTGCATATCACCAGTGCCCACAAGTGCCACCTACCAGTGCATATCACCAATGCCACCTACCAGTGCATATCACCAGTGCCACCTACCAGTGCCACCTACCAGTGCATATCACCAGTGCCCACCAGTGCCCACAAGTGCCACCTACCAGTGCATATCGCCAGTGCCACCTACCAGTGCATATCACCAGTGCCACCTACCAGTGCATATCGCCAGTGCCACCTACCAGTGCCACCTACCAGTGCATATTGCCAGTGCCACCTACCAGTGCATATCACCAGTGCCCACCAGTGCCACCTACCAGTGCATATCGCCAGTACCCACCAGTGCCACCTACCAGTGCATATCGCCAGTGCCACCTACCAGTGCATATCGCCAGTGCCCACCAGTGCCACCTACCAGTGCATATCGCCAGTGCCACCTACCAGTGCATATCGCCAGTGCCACCTACCAGTGCATATCGCCAGTGCCACCTACCAGTGCATATCACCAGTGCCCACAAGTGCCACCTACCAGTGCATATCACCAGTGCCACCTACCAGTGCATATCGCCAGTGCATATCACCAGTGCCCACAAGTGCCACCTACCAGTGCATATCGCCAGTGCCACCTACCAGTGCATATCGCCAGTGCCACCTACCAGTGCATATCACCAGTGCCCACAAGTGCCACCTACCAGTGCATATCGCCAGTGCCACCTACCAGTGCATATCGCCAGTGCCCACAAGTGCCACCTACCAGTGCATATCACCAGTGCCCACAAGTGCCACCTACCAGTGCATATCACCAGTGCCCACAAGTGCCACCTACCAGTGCATATCACCAGTGCCACCTACCAGTGCATATCGCCAGTGCATATCACCAGTGCCCACAAGTGCCACCTACCAGTGCATATCGCCAGTGCCACCTACCAGTGCATATCGCCAGTGCCACCTACCAGTGCATATCACCAGTGCCCACAAGTGCCACCTACCAGTGCATATCGCCAGTGCCACCTACCAGTGCATATCGCCAGTGCCCACAAGTGCCACCTACCAGTGCATATCACCAGTGCCCACAAGTGCCACCTACCAGTGCATATCACCAGTGCCACCTACCAGTGCATATCACCAGTGCCCACAAGTGCCACCTACCAGTGCATATCACCAGTGCCCACAAGTGCCACCTACCAGTGCATATCACCAGTGCCACCTACCAGTGCATATCTCCAGTGCATATCACCAGTGCCCACAAGTGCCACCTACCAGTGCATATCGCCAGTGCCACCTACCAGTGCATATCGCCAGTGCCACCTACCAGTGCATATCACCAGTGCATATCACCAGTGCCCACCAGTGCCACCTACCAGTGCATATCACCAGTGCATATCACCAGTGCCACCTACCAGTGCATATCGCCAGTGCCACCAAAAAGGGCCACCTATCTGAGCCCACCTGTGCAGCAGATCAGTTTGTCAAATTTTCAGTCTTTGTTTATATCGCAAAAAATAAAAAATTGGAATGAAATGCCACCAAAAGAAAGCTACATTTGTGTGAAGAAAATGATAAAAATGTCCTCTGTGTACAGAGTTACCTGACCGATCATTTGTCATTCAAAGTGTGACAGCAGTGAAATCTGAACCTTGGCCTGGGCAGAAAGGGGGTAAAAAAACACATTGCAGTCAGATTTATCCACCTGCCATGCCCATTGCTTCTTTTCCAGTGTAGTTTTGTTTCTTTGTATCCCAGCTGAAGCCTGCGCCATTTTAGCGCCTGTCCTCTTCCTGCCCTCAGCATACTTCCTGCCATTCCACAGTGTCTCGCACATGCGCAGTGGACCTGCGCGTTCCGTTGATGCTGAGCGCCTTTTTTTCACTCCCACCCCCCCACCCCCCCCTGTGATGTAACAAGTCACATGGGGATTATCAGGAAAATCTCGATGGGTCTGTAATCTTGTGAGATTACCTGCTGATGATGCTGGCATAAGAGGAATAGACCGACAGCCCACGAAGCATGCCGTAAATGGAGGCAAAAAATGCGCATGCGCCGGTGACGTCATTGAAGTAAACCTCAGTGATTTCTTCTAAAGGGCACACGTTAGAGCTTTATGTGAAACATTCACATGTAAGGCTGCTTTACATGGGGAAAAGTATTGAATTTGAGTTTTCTTCCACTTTTAGTTCTGTGTAGGAAATGTGGGAAAATGCAAAGACTGAACTAGTAAATGTCAGAGATGAGAATTTACATTTTATTAATGATTATTTCTCACTCTTAAGGAGTAAAAGGAGATGAGAAGGATGGTGAGGACAGCGATGTGGAGAAAGGAAATGGATCAGCTAATTCATTGGATGGGAAAGTAGGTGAGTGGCAATCTCTTTTATCTCTTAAGGATTTCATAGGTAAGATCCCTGTGCTGAGCTCCTCCTCTGACTCCGCCCTCCTGACTCCACCCTCCTGACTCCACCCTCCACCCTCCTGACTCCGCCCTCCTGCTGCACCATTTATGAAGAACTTCCACCATCCCTGTGCTGGATTCCTGGGCTTCCATGCCTGCTGTGCCCATTTAGTGCTCTTCCCCTAACTGCCATAGGTACTGTAGTTACCCCCCCCCCCCAGCAGATCACAGTAAAGGGACAATCGCAGCCCTTTACCATGTGATCGGCTGTGTCCAATCACGGCTGATCGCATGTAAACAATTTTGCCAGTAATTGGCATTCCTTTCTTCTAATGCTATCCCAGCATGAGAATAGGAGAGCCGGTAACTGACCAGTCTCACGGGAAATTTTACACAGATAATAAAGCCCATCGGTGCTGCGTCATGAGTGCCCATTGGTGGTGCTGCTGGAGAAAAAATACTTCTTTGCAAAAGTTTATAACTGAAAGAAGAAAAACTGTTTTTCTTTTTTTCTGTTTTCTTTCTTTTCTTTTTTTCTTTTCTTTTTTCTTTTTTCTTTCTTTTTTTCTTTCTTTTTTCTTTCTTTTTTCTTTTTTCTTTTTTCTTCTTTTTTCTTTTCTTTTTTCTTTCTTTCTTTCTTTTCTTCTTTTTCTTTCTTTCTTCTTTCTTTTTCTTTTTTTCTTTTTCTTTTTCTTTCTCTCTCTTCTTTTTTCTTTCCTTTTTTCTTTCTTTTCTTCTTTTTTTTCTTTCCTTTTTCTTTCTTTTCTTTTTCTTTTTTTTCTTTCCTTTTTTCTTTCTTTTCTTTTTCTTTCTTTCTTTCTTTCTTTCTTTCTTTCTTCTTTCTTTCTTTCTTTCTTTTTTTCTTTCTTTCTTTCTTTCTTTCTTTCTTTCTTTCTTTTTTTCTTTCTTTCTTTCTTTCTTTCTTTCTTTCTTTCTTTCTTTCTTTCTTTCTTTCTTTCTTTCTTTCTGAAAAGAAAAAGAAAGTTCACCTTTTGCAGAAAAATCTGTAAGGTGAACTTCGTACACTGCACCCTCTCCCCATCCTCCCCCGTCCTGCTGTAACTGAGGCCGGGGATTTGAAATCCCTGCGGCTTTCCCTCTTTTTTTTTTTTTTTTTTTTTTTTTTTCTTTCTTCCCCCACTGACAGGACGGGCTAGGCTGACTCTGATTGGTCTGCACCATCCATGTGACAGCACGGACCAATTAGAATGTCTCAGGAAGTGTCGGTCTCCCCAGCACAAAAAGCTTCCCACCTGATGTTGCTGCACAGAACTTACTATACACCAAAAAAGCTGTTTATGTTTGGTCGTAGAATCAACGACGAGTGCCCTAGATGTAGAGGAACTGGCGATTTAATCCACATGGTCTGGAGGTGTCCAAAACTAGTTAGGTACCACCCTCTCTCACCACCCTCTGAACTCGCCCTTGTAGCCAGTCAATCCATGTACTCACCCTATGGTCCATGCCAACGGACCTTATTTTGTACAGTAAACGTTTATGGGGAACTGTGTCAAATGCTTTTGCAAAATCCAGATACACAATGTCTCTGTACATTGCTGCATTCCTCCTTCCCTCGATCATGACTAGTCTCCCAGTTCCTGCTGCTGAAAAACATTCCCACAGCATGATGCTGCCACCACCATGCTTCACAGTACGGATGGTATTGGTCAGGTGATGAGCTCAATACTTTGTTGAACCTCCTTTGGCACCAATCTCTGGTCTGAGATTTTAAAGAAAATAAATACCATATTCAGTACCAACCTAGAGTTCGACCCCAAGACTTGCGTGTTGGGGTATGTTAACACTGGGCCGAGCGATTGGAGCACAGCTATAGCGGTAGTAAGATGTCTGTTTCAAGCCAGAAAACTAATAGCACAATTCTGGCAATCAAGAACACCTCCGACCCCGGAAGCTTGGGTCGGAGCTGTCAACTCAACAGTGTGGAATGAAAGGACATTCTATACTAGATTAGGTAACTATAACAGGTTTGAGAGACTATGGTACCGGTGGGTACAAGCAATGCCGTGTCCTCTAACAGTGCTACCTTAGTGTTGAGAGCACTCGTCTTTCTAACAAGGGAGAGATGTTGAATCGGGTGTAACTTAAAGTTTCAAAGCCATGAGGGAACAATGTATAGAACTGTAGCCAGATCTTGGATGTGCCCTGAAAACTAGGTGTGCTTAATAATGTCGGGGTATTGGGGGGTGGGGGGAAAGGGTATACTAGATAGAAAAGCAATATCTTACAGCCATGTATAATAGCAACAAGAAGATTTTGGCCAGATGGGCTAGATGCATTTGATATGTGTTTTATGTGTTATAACTTGGCAATAATAGGATTATTTAAACTTGGATTATTGAAAAGCCACAATAATGTAACTAAGTTAGAGACAAATATGAGTACAAAGCTGAAAGCTGTCTCTGGATTAAGTTTGCTGAGGTGGCGAAAAAAAGAATGTCTCCTATGCGTACCTTCTTACAAGGTACATTTAGGATATTAAGCCGCGGGGATTTAAAATCCCCGGACTGGTGAAGCAGCGACCCGATGTCTCCTAGCCGGTGATCATGGACTCGGGTACAGCGGGGTCCGGGGAGGATGAGGAAGGGAGTCAAGTGTAAGTTCACCTCATAGATTTTCTGTAAAGGTGAACTTGCCCTTTTAAAGTGGTTGTAAAGGCACAAGGGTGCATTCTATGCAAACATATGAGACCCACATAGTCATATGGAGCAGCATATTTGTGAAAAGAGGAAGAAGAGTACTCGTTGTGCAATGTCCACAGATAACACTTTATTTTAAAGACAGAGAGTTTGCCAAAATACACCTGAAGGATTCTCAGACCATGAGATGCAAAATTCTCTGGTCTGATGATACAAAGATTGAACTCTTTGGTCTGAATGACAAGCATCATATCTGCAGGAAACCAGGCACCGCTCATCACCTGACCAATACCATCCCTACTGTGAAGCATGGTAGTGGCAGCATCATGCTGTGGGGATGTTTTTCAGCGGCAGGAAATGGGAGACTAGTCAGGATTAAGGGAAAGATGAATGCAGCAATGTACAGAGACCTCCTTGATGAAAACCTGCTCCAGAGCTCTCTGGACGTCAGACTGGGGCGAAGGTTCATCTTCCAACAGGACAACGACCCCAAGCACACAGCCAAGACAACAAAGGAGTGGCTACGGGACAACTCTGTGAATGTCCTTGAGTGGCCCAGCCAGAGCCCAGACTTAAACCCGATTGAACATCTCTAGGGAGACACGAAAATGGCTGTGCAGCGACACTCCCCATCCAACCTGATGGAGCTGGGGAGGTCCTGCAAAGAAGTATGGGAGAAACTGTCCAGAAATAGGTGTGCCAAGCTTGTAGTATCATACTCAAAAAGACTGTAATTGGTGCCAAAGGAGGTTCAACAAAGTATTGCGCTCATCACCTGACCAATACCATCCGTACTGTGAAGCATGGTGGTGGGAGCATCATGCTATGGGAATGTTTTTCAGCAGCAGGAACTGGGAGACTAGTCAGGATCGAGGGAAGGAGGAATGCAGCAATGTACAGAGACATTGTGTATCTTGATTTTGCAAAAGCATTTGACACAGTTCCCCATAAACGTTTACTGTACAAAATAAGGTGCGTTGGCATGGACCATAGGGTGAGTACATGGATTGAAAACTGGCTACAAGGGCGTGTTCAGAGGGTGGTGATAAATGGGGAGTACTCAGAATGGTCAGGGGTGGGTAGTGGGGTCCCCCAGGGTTCTGTGCTGAGACCAATCCTATTTAATTTGTTCATAAACGACCTGGAGGATGGGATAAACAGTTCAATCTCTGTATTTGCAGACGATACTAAGCTAAGCAGGGCAATAACTTCTCCGCAGGATGTGGAAATCTTGCAAGAAGATCTGAACAAATTAATGGGGGAGGGGCAACTACATGGCAAATAAGGTTCAATGTAGAAAAATGTAAAATAATGCATTTGGTGGCAAAAATCTGAATGCAATCTATAGACTGGGGGGAGAACCTCTGGGGGGATCTAGGATGGAAAAGGACCTGGGGTCCTAGTAGATGATAGGCTCAGCAATGACATGCGATGCCAAGCTGCTGCTAATAAAGCAAACAGAATATTGGCATTAAAAAGGGATTAACACCAGGGATAAAACGATAATTCTCCCGCTCTACAAGACTCTGGTCCGGCCGCACCTGGAGTATGCTGTCCAGTTCTGGGCACCAGTCCTCAGGAAGGATGTACTGGAAATGGAGCGAGTACAAAGAAGGGCAACAAAGCTAATAAAGGGTCTGGAGGATCTTAGTTATGAGGAAAGGTTGTGAGCTCTGAACTTATTCTCTCTGGAGAAGAGACGCTTGAGAGGGGATATGATTTCAATATATAAATACCGGACTGGTGACCCCACAATATACAAATACCGGACTGGTGACCCCACAATATACAAATACCGGACTGGTGACCCCACAATATACAAATACCGGACTGGTGACCCCACAATATACAAATACCGGACTGGTGACCCCACAATATACAAATACCGGACTGGTGACCCCACAATATACAAATACCGGACTGGTGACCCCACAATATACAAATACCGGACTGGTGACCCCACAATATACAAATACCGGACTGGTGACCCCACAATATACAAATACCGGACTGGTGACCCCACAATATACAAATACTGGACTGGTGACCCCACAATAGGGAGAAAACTTTTTCGCAGAAGAGAGTTTAATAAGACTCGTGGCCACTTATTAAAATTAGAAGAAAAGAGGTTTAACCTTAAACTACGTAGAGGGTTCTTTACTGTAAGAGCGGTAAGGATGTGGAATTCCCTTCCACAGGCGGTGGTCTCAGCGGGGAGCATTGATAGCTTCAAGAAACTATTAGATAATCACCTGAATGACCGCAACATACAGGGATATACAATGTAATACTGACATATAATCACACACATAGGTTGGGCTTGTGTCTTTTTTCAACTTCACCTACTATCTCTCTCTGTCTCTGTCTCTCTCTGTCTGTCTCTCTCTCTGTCTGTCTCTCTCTCTGTCTGTCTCTCTCTCTGTCTGTCTCTCTCTCTGTCTGTCTCTCTCTCTGTCTGTCTCTCTCTCTGTCTGTCTCTCTCTCTGTCTGTCTCTCTCTC